>JBBPCS010003341.1:0-12397 GCA_037974645.1 Hollardia meadi
ATGTTTTAATGCAGACATAGGTTGCAGGGACTACTAGAATCATCATACTGGTGTGATTGTATGCATCAAAGGGTTAACTTGTGCATTTATGAAGTGCTTTAGAGGAGATTTTAAAATATCGCCATATATATCGCGTATCGTGATATAACCTAAAAATATCGCAATATTATTTATAGGCCATATCGCCCAGCCCTAGGGCAGACTATCTGTGTGATTTCTCAGAATTAATTCTCCCTCTTCAATCAATAGCAGGTGCTCCTCTCAGTCTAGAAGTGTTCCTATCTGCTGAGACACGAAACTCTGAAAGCAGTTTTAGTAGCAGAACTCTGTCCTTTGTCCAAGATTGAGATCTTTCATTGGATAATTTCTTCCTCATCTCTGTTAGTGCTAGGCACAGTCCATGGCAGAATCATCTGTAGTGGAAATTCATTAATAGACTGTATAAGGTTGTGTGCCTGTGTAGACACAGCATTCCTTTGACTGTACCCCATATTTGGTCGAAATGGATGCTGATCTGATGTACACGCACGCCTGCACGCACACTTTTAAAACTTATTATCTTCTTGACCCTTCTTTGAACTCTTCCAATGTTTTCATTTGTTTATGTTCTCCCTTTCTTACCTCACACACTCACTGCAGTTCTTTCTCTCTTCTTCCTGAAAGGCTCAAAAGCAGCCACATTCTTCATACTAATTAGTTGCCAACTTTTCTACCCATTGAGAATTAAAGCTGGAGGAAGACAGTCTGAAAGAAAGATTGACAGTGAGGAGGACTGGAAAGTTTTGTAAAAATCAGGTTTTCTGACGGATACAGGGAAAGTGTGTGTGTGTGTGTGCGCGCGCGTGTGCTCTTTATCTCACAACTCATCTCCTACATGCCTTTCATTCCATCTCACTGTACTTGGCGACTCTCACCCATACAAAAAGAAATGCTGTGCAGCTGGTTAGCTGGTTATTGCTCTACTGCCTCTGTCAGACACAGACACACTCTGAGCCCCACTTTTGTTTACTCTGCATTAACAGATAATTTATATGCTTCAAATAGAAAAAGAGGCTTAGTGCATTGTGATATCCAGCCATAGGAGACATATAGTACATCAATTCTAGATCTTATTGTATTTTAGTGCTTGTATATCAAGCTACAATACAAACATCCATGGAATTTAAATGAATATTCCTTGTAAGTGGTTAGTGTCATCAGAGATAACAAGTGATATTTTTAAAAGAGTTGTAACACTAAAATGCTAATAAAAAAGAGAATGCAGTGTCTTCCTAATCCTTTTCAACCTATATTCAAATTAGTACAGTACAAATACAAGATATTTAATGTTCAAACTATGTAAATATACAGTCATTCTGAATTTGATTCCCAAGTCAAGTTTTAAAAAAGTTGGAAGAGGGGCAACAGAAGACTGAAGGTTGTGTGATTCTCAGAAAACACCTGTTTGGAACATTCCACAGGTCAACAAGTTTAACAGGTTAATTGGTAAAAGGTGACCGTATCATGTTTGTGTATGAAAAAGGCATCCTTGAAAGGCTCAGCCTTTCACCTGCAAAGATTGGGTGAGGTTCACCACTTTGTAAAAAGATGTAGGTAAAAATAGTCCAACAGTTTAAGAACATTTCTAAACCCACAATTGCAAGAAATGTAGGGATCCAAACAAATTTCTGCACGTTTAGGGAAGGGCGAATATCAACATTGAAAATCAACTTGTCACGGCTGGTGCCAGAAACACTAGAGAACAGGGTTTGGAACCAAATGCAGAGACCCGAGGCAAAGCAGGTTAAATACACTGATTTATTTAACTAAAGGCAACTAAAAAGTCCAACACAGGTAAAGAACAAAAACCAATAACTAAGTAAATATAAAAATCCAAAAAACTAAACGGGGTCAAAAATTTAGAGGCAAAAACAGGCACAGGGTACAAGACACAGGCAGGCACAGAGACAACTCACCGACATGACACACTCAATGAACTGACAAAGACAAAAGGAAGGGCACAACCTTAAATACACGAGGAAAGGAAGACTAACAAGACGCAGGTGAAACCAACCAGGGCAAGATACACAAGGAAAGGACTACAAAATACAACAGGAAACAAGAAACTCAAAGCATGAGACAATAAATAACTGAGAAATAACCTAAACTCAACACAAGGAAATGACCAACTAAACATGAAACCATGGCACAACTAGGATATTACTTAATGGGCTTGGGAACACTTCGGAAAACTATTGTTGGTAGACACAGTTCGTCGCTGCATTTACAAATGCAAGTTAAGACCCTACCATGCAAAGAACAAGCCATATATTCAAAACATCCAGGATGTTGTGTCCTCCGAGCTTAAGAGGAAAAGGACCATTCAGATTGTTACTAATGTAAAGCTCAAAAGGTGGCATCTGTGGTGATGGTATGGGAGTGTGACCTCAAAATTTCGGTTTCGGTGCATTCCAGCTGTGACACAGCCACCGCAGCTGATTGCAGCCATTTAAGATGATGCTCATGATTCCAACAGGCGCCCCGTGGCGCGTTTCAGACGCGTCCCAGAAGCAGTTCTCCACTCGGCTCCGCAGAGAATATGCTTCTAGTCTATTTTTGACAGAAGCCGCGTCAATCTACATAAAGCAGATCGAGACAGACAGGAAGTCAGACACATAAACGGCATAGAGAATCCGGTCATTTTTCAAAATAAGACGCCCTGCGCAGTCCCCCGACCGTGTATCGCATCAAAACAGACAAAAAAGAAACAATTTAACTGCGTAGCCTACTTAACCATGACAGAAGCACAAAAATCAAAATCTGAGCAAATAAACAAAACTGGGCAGGAAAAATGCAACTCTTATGAAACGCTCCTGTTCTGACCCTGGACTGAGCAACTGAAGTTGTTTATCAAGCAAGAATGGGAAGGAATTTAACCTTTAAAACAATTAGTGTCCTCAGTTCCCAAGCACTTATTTAGAAAATGTGATGTAGCACAGTGGAAAACTTGCCCCAGAAAATTCACATTCAATTTCACACATTCAATGAATGTACTTTTTTTTTTTAAATAAATAGTTTATCACTATTAGAACATTAAATATCTTCTTTGTCCTGTATTCAATTTAATATAGGTTGAAAGAATTTGCAAATTATTATGATTTTTTTTTTTTACATTTGACATAAACACAACTTTTTTTGAGTTATCAAAAAAGTAATATCAGTAAACCAAAAGAGCAGGCTTAATACTCATGAACACAATTTGAGGTCAGCTCAGGTCATATGAAGTAACAGCTATGATAATAGGAAGTGGTTTCTTCATAAGCGTAATTTGTTATAGTACAAAACAGGTCTTGACAGATGGATATTGAAAACAGGAGCATGTTTTAACCTATTCTTGAACTACCGGTGGATACTGAAGTCGTATATCAAGCAACAAGAATACACAATTGGAAAATAACAAACATCCTCCTGTTTGCCTGATGATTGTTATTTATATAATTTTATATGACAAGATACTAAATATTTAAGAGTGATGTAGAGGATAATGCATATAAATATATCTATAAATATAACATTTGATGAATCCATGAATATTGGAATCCTTGATTATAGCTTCAGATACAGTATTTATTTGATACAGATAAAATATTGCACAAATATTAGAAATGTTATGTGTAAATTCACTTTAAAGGTGCAATTTGTAAAATGTAGCCAGAATTTAAAGGTACCTCTAAAAATATAGGGGGCAGCATATCACCAGAGTAACTGCCAACTACTGTCACTATACTGTCTGCTGTAAGTTAGTTATCTTGGGCTGTGTAATTATCTTTGGTTGTAGCTATAGCAACTACTTGGTTAGCAGTGGAGTTAGAGGCTCTACAGCTCACTGAAGTCTGCCTAGATCACGACCTTGTGTCACAGTGGAGTAATACAAGGTGCTGAGCTCAATCGGGTTCTGCAGCCTGAACACAGCTGGAAACCAAACTGGGAACATACCCAGCCTCTGAGATCGGTGGAGGCCAGTTTGGTGACAGTGGAGACAATATGGAGGTGATTTACAGCAGCTCCAATGAGGACTAACGTTATGACTTTTATATATTTTCATATCAAACTCTGTGAATTGAGAATTTATTCGCGCAAACCAGAGGTGATTCTGGAAAGACGAACTGAGACGGTTTTGCTGAGTTTTATTTCATTTGTGTATCGTTTGAATGAAGTGTGTTTTAAGATGATTTAACAAGGTAAATAAGTTTGTCTTAGTTCTGTAAAAGAGAGGAACTTGAATTCAGTAGGTGTAAGGTTGTATTTTTCTATTTTTATGTTTAGTAAGGAAAATAGGTGTAAGAATATTTCCTTTCTTGAGATTTTGTGAGTTTGTTTTGTTTACTTATTAGACTAAACCCTAAGAAAGCTTGTGAAACTTAGTGAACTTGTTGCTCATACACATCTCACAGCTGAAACTGGGGGCCTATTGGACTATCACCTCTAGAGGCAGGACGGGCCAGGGCTAGCTGGTTAGCACACAAACTTCAGTAGGTATCTTTGCAACACAATACAAATGCATTGATAGCCTTGTTTGTCCTACTTACCAGGGAGATAGCCCCAGGTTAGCATAGCTGGGTCAAACATCACTCAGACACATCAACACAGTTGTCCAACCCTCTCAAAAGAACTACAATGTTGTTCTTGTATTTTGTATTTGTTTGCAACCTCTTTGCAACCATGGTGACCGAGGGAGTAAACAAGGGCAAACTTGGTTGGTGGAAAAGTATAAGAGGGGCTTGGTGGTGTGTTTGCGTGCGGACCTATGTGTGTATGCATGTGTGTTTTTGGGCCCTGCCTCCTCCATAAGCCATTGTCAAAAGAGTACAAGGCTTTCTTGGTCAATGATTTCCCCTCCTACACATACGCCTTATGATTGGCCAGACTTGACAGGACTGCAGCCTTCCCAACCAATAAGCTGAGGGCTTGGAGGGGTCCTGCCCCTGGACCAAAATAGCCCAGTAAATACACTGCGGGCACTATGAGAACTTGAGATGGCCCATTGGTAACTGCTTTGTGTACAAACAAGGGATGCTTGTCAGCCCGGTACTGCTGAACCATGCTGGCCTGTGTTCTCCGCTGTTCTGAGAGGCACAACTAGCTGAGTGGCACTTTGATACCAGTGTTTGTGTTTCTGCATTCAGGGAAACATGATGGGGGACATATAGGAGAGTATGGATGGAGGGGAACTAATATTTGGTTTACATAGCGATATGGAAGGCCTGAGATGGAGTTTTATTAACATGGCAATACACCTCTTGCCAAAACCTAGCACACACAGAGGATGCATCAAACAAGCTCTTAGTGGACTGTCTGCATGTAGCCTTTACAGTATGCTTGTGTAGACGTATATGTGTGACAACCTAAGGCAGACACAGACTGACTTGTTGAGTGATTTTAAAGCTGCTCACTCTATTGTATTGTGCTTTAATTAGTTGAGCTTGCAGTACGTTCTAATCGGGAGGAATTATGTCAATGATAGATCCTGTTTTCACTCTCAAAAACAGTATAAGTCACTTCATAATGAGGTGTAAAAGTCAATGAGCAAACATTTCTGATTGCTGAATTAGAAACTTTTTGCTCTGAAATGTTTATGGTAAAACTAACAAACATCCTCCTGATTATGGACCCGTCTTTTTGTTTTGAAGTGAAAATGATTCTGCTATTGTGCATCATCTCACCACTAGGAGGCTCCATTAATTGGCCTGTCAGCAAGTCGTCATCATACCCTCTGTTGTTTGGCTTGTTGTCTGTGTTTCTGGCGTTACAGGGATGTGCTTGTGGGTGTCTCTTTGATTGAGAATGTCGAGACACTAATCTGTGCTGATATAAAGAGAAGAGGGAGGAAAGATTCATGATGTGACTGCTTCACTTTAGATGCAAAGCACAGTTTCTGAATGTACTTTTCATCATTAATCATTACAAAGCTCACCGGGATATGCCCTTGTTCTATAGTATACACAGATAAACTTAGATTTTAAGTAAGATTTTCTGTCAACTGATTCATCTTAGATTCATAACATTTCATCTCGTGATGTGCTTGCAGAAATGTTAGGATGTTTTGTATGGTTTTAATCGTGTACAAGTTACAAAAATGTGGGTGGCACTTCACTGTAACATCTCAAATGTTCTAAAACTGTGGTGTCTCTGTGATGTCTCTGGCTCTGTGGTCACTTCAAAATGCATCTGGTTTGGGTTTTTTCCCCTTAAGCCCATTAAATAATCTGGTAAGAATGCAGTGACCATGACTTTCATTAAATGATAAGAAATGCACTGCTATGGAATGTTTCTTTTTAATATGTTGAGGTCAAAATGTAGGATAACTATTACTAGCTGGACACCAGGACAATAAATAAGGTGTTATTTCATGTCCGCAGGATGGTGTATAGACTTTTTATAAGTCTCACTGCCATCTAAGCATGCAGGTTTGTGTGCGGCAGGGTGGCGGTGTGTGTCGGAGTGCATTTAGAGAAGTAAATATGCTGAATCACTGCAATGTAGCTCAGAAAAAAACACATTCACAGTGACCGGGAATCTTGCTTCCAGGGTTTATGGGTGTTAATAAGCACACACACTTGTAGGTGAGGCTGTATGTAAATGCTGCATACTGCTTTAGGAAGGAGGCTGGACTGAAGGAGGAGTTCCACATCAGAGCAAAAGAGGGAAAACGAGAGAGAGATGGAGATGAGTTTGCTGGACACAGGGCTCTCGTTGTTGCCTCAGACTACTGCATTCTGGCAAATTCAGGGAAGAGGGGGAGAGTGGGAGGAGGAGGAGGAGGAGGAGGAGGAGGAAGAGGAATAGGAATAGGAAGCTGAGCTGGTGGTTAGAGAGAGGGAGGAAGGTGACTAACAGTGACTGTCACTCAGCCGACTGTTCCGGGTGAGGGAGGAGTGGCATCACAACCAGTGAACCGGCATATGAATGCACGGGTTGGTCGGGCCCAGCCAACAAACTGTCTCTGTCAGTGAGTGTGTGTTATTGAAACGTGGAGGAGCAGATTTTTCTTGGATACACTATGTTGTCTTTGGATAGTTAGAGAGTTGCCGGTAAGAATCTTGAGTTCATACATATTGTGCTATATGGATAATATTGGTGTTTATCACTGCCTTGCTGTCAGATACGACACCGTCAATCTGAGCTCCGTTCATGCTGATATGCTGTTAAATCAGAAATGAAGCTGAAGATATCTGAGCTGTTTCTGAAGTATTTTAGTAGTTCCTTGAATAGATGCGGTGGCAGCAACAGAACAAGCATTGGTAAAAATATTGTCAACAGTAAACTGATTGTTACACATTGCAATTTGACCTTTCAAAAACAGAAATAGGATCTGGAGTTATCGCTGCATTGTTTTGCAATGTAATGATTGCTTGTTACGTGCTAAGTGAAGGTCAGTTTAAAAAACAATGGTAAACTGAGGTGTGTTTACAGGCCTTTATAAGCTCCTACCACTTTACCTGTGCTACACCAGGTTGACAGTATGTCCTGTGTGAATACCAGGTTACTACATGTTCTGTATGGGACTCGTTTGTGCACCACTTGGCCTTGTATTTGTCCAACCAGTTTGGTTAGACAAGGAATTGCTTTACTGACTCAAGACTGGCTAACATTTACTTTATTAGAGTTTTTAAGTATTGCCTGAGAAGTGGCTATTGATAACAAAATCTTAAAAGATTTACGTCTCAGTCCTAGAAGCTGCGGTATGACAGCTTTTGTTCTTTCCTTGGGTTTCCTGCAGAGGAAGTTGCTTCACCGCTGACAAAACTAGGAGTTGTGAAAACTGATGGAAGGAAAGGAGAAGTAAGGCATTGTTTTATAATTGACATGTTGGTCTATTGTCTTTCCTGTATCTCATTGTGTTGTAGTTTGATTAGATATGGCTGAAAGTGTGTTAGTGCTGATAGCCCGTTGTACTCCTTTCCTTACTAGTTTCAAAGCCCCCCTTTTGTCTATCATCTGTGAAGCACAGTGACCTGAGGAAAGCAGGACTGAGTTGACAGATTCTGGACAAGGGTCCCTCTGGATCAGCTATATATAGACTGTGCTAGGTGACAGGCATTGTGATTCACACACAATGTTGATGAGTTACTGTGATTCATTCAGATGACCTTCAGAAAGTTGGTTACTGAGCAGAAATGTTTTGCTTGTTGATGGTAAATCATGTCATCAGACAGTATGGCTGTGATTTATGCCTGCAAATTACACAAAGTTTATTCACCTTCATTTTACAAACAATCAAAGAACATTGATCATTTTAAAGCAGTTGTCATGCATCCAGCCGTTAACATCAGCCATGCTAAAATGTATAACAGAAGGGAGAGGGTGCAGTGTTTTGAATATTGTACTTGAGTGCACAACTCGGTCTTTGTATTATTACAAGAGCATGCTCTACAAGAAGATGACTGAACCTCTAGTCATTTTACAAATGTTTTAAAACAGCTAGAAACTAGCAAACTTGATCAGCAACAATTTACAGTATGAAAAAAACTAAACAAAACAACTTAATCAAAGCTGTCTCATTAAGCCTTGAGACTATTGAGAATATTGTTTCTTCACACCATTCAGTACATGTTAATACTCTGGCCTAACCATGGTCTGTTGCCTCCTTTGCTTCCGCCGTGGAAAGTGTGTTGCACACCTGCTGCTTCCCCCTCTTGAACACTCCACCGCCTCCTCTGTTGCTTTACCACATGTCAGTCACAGTCACATATTTTACGTTGCATCTGTTCATTCCATATGTCCTTTTTGAAGTTTTACATTTTCTAACCAGTCATCTTTTTTCTTTGTTGCTTTCTTTGTTTTTGTCTGTCTTTGTTTGTTTCTTTTTCCTTCCACACCTCCATTCCCTTCCTTCATGTCTCTCTGTCTCTGCCCCATGACCTCCCCACTGCAGATTATCATCCACTTTCTCTCCAGCATCCAGACATGTAGTCAGCAGCATAAGCAGAGTGTATTCCTCCTTGAAAACTCTTTTTTTCTTCTCAAACAGGTAATGTTTCTATTTGTGTCTTTCTCTGTGGATTAATGTGGTATGTATGCTGCATTGTTGAGATTAACCTATTCAGTTATTGTGTAGCTACCCTGACTTAACACAGCAGCCAATGCTGACTTCAATTATTTAAATTTAGATTTACTCCGGGGTGCATACACAACCCCTGTATGCTGTGACGAAATCCTTAGTACCTCTTGTAATTAGTACAGAAGTGAGCTGGTAAAAGGAAGGTTTTTATATCTAAAACAGGAAACCAATCCTGTCTGTTGGAAAGTGATCTGACTGTCCGTCCGTCTGTCAGACTGTCTGTCTGCATGTGCGTGCAGAATAGTTTGGTGTGTTTTGTCACTAAGGGATACAGCTGTTTGTGTGTGTGCGAGAGACCAAAGAGGGAAGGGAAAGGACCCCATACTTGCCATGCCAGCCCAGTCACACAATCCTGCCAACATTACTCGTTGAGTGTGTGTGGTTGCGGCGGTTTCGGAATATTGATACTGTAGGTCTGTTTTAGGGCTGGCACAATATCAGACACAATTATCCTTGCCAAAATAATTCACTCACTAATGAACTATATTATCATACAATCTATAGAAAAATTTAAAAAAATGATACCAGTCAAATTTATCTTTAGCTTTGTTTATTGTGTCTTTTGTCTCCTTTTTGGCAAATGGATTACACTCAAAATACAAGTGTAGGGAGGTGGAGACTCTGGAGAATCTGCAACATAAGTGTACAAAAAATTACAATTGCATCTAATGAATAGTGAAAAGGCAACCAGACGAACTGATAAACAAAAGACCAAACATCTGCCCTGGAGTATTTACATGATATTATCATATGTGATTTTAAATATCATGGTTGTAATCAATACTAGACGCCCCTAGTCTGTCTACATGTTGTGAAAGAGTCTGTTCAATAGCTGACAGACAATGTAGAGCTGTAGGACGTGCACACTTTATGTGCATTGTTTGTGTGCATGTCTCCCTGTCACTCCCACCTGCCTACAAAGACACATGCACATACATAAAACCAAAAAACACACCATAGCACAGGGGAACAGGGTGTTCCTGAAAAGGAGAACAGAGAGCAGGGGGTTTATTTTAGTCATTAGTGGAGGCAGACAGATCGCTTAATGCGGAAAGGGCGTGTGTGTGTGTTTGTGTTTGTGTTTGTGTTTGTGTGAGTGTGTTTTTGTGCAGTGATGGAAAGGCTGGTGAAGTGCACAGTGCAGTGGTCACATTTGAAATCTTCATGACATTAAAAGTTGGAGTGTTTAATATCCTGAAACTTAGTATCAAAGTAAAAAAATTTTTTATCAGTTATCAACATAATCAATTATTAATATCAAAGTGATGATCAATTACCAATATCAAATCAAAATCAAAAAATGATTTAAATTTGAATGTATTTACCCTGTGGTAAGAGAGCTTGAACCTTTCTTGAACGGTATTTCTGTAATGTGTTAGTGTCTCAGAACAGGGTCTGGCCAGGTTAGACTCACTTTGTGCCTTTTTGACACATGCGTAAATTTGTGTGACCTTGGCGGATTTCTTTCTACTTTTACTCACTGTGCAGAATTCTTGTGATCCTAATACATAAATAACATTTCTTTCTGTTTCTACACTTGTCCCACAGCCTTTTTTTTAAAAATATGTCTGTAAATTGTCTTTGACTTTTGTTAAGCAGCTGTGGCTGCATATGTGTGGATGCGCACATGCTTTTGTTGTGAGAGAGAGAGAGTCTCTGAAAGTGCCACTTTCTTGGCATTGGCCAGTGAATTCTAAAAATACACACTCCACAATTAACACCATATCTCTGAGCACAGGTGCCATGGCCCCACACTGCCCTCAAGTGTGTATGTGTGTGTACTTGTGTGTTAATGTCTGTGGATGTGTATATATTACACATGTGCATGTATGTATAGGAAGATGCTAAATCTGTCATCACAATGTGCACAGCATGTTTAATGTATTCTATGTTTTGCACACTTTTGCGTGCTGTGTGTTTTTAGTTGGCATGTATGTGTGTGACTAATCCGTGGCACAATCCAGAGTTGACCTCTGACCCGGGCTTCCTCTGCTCGATATCCTCCCACTGGCTGTCAGTGTTTGAAGTGAAGGGGCTGTGACATCACAGTGTTGGACACACAATGGCCGCTGTGTGCTTGCACTGCGTCACAGATGCCTGCGTACCCCTGTGGATGCCAGGCAATTGGAAGGCACATGTGGGAGATCATGCTGCCTGGTAGCAGTGTGTCACCATATGTTATCAGAAAGTGATACCCTGTGTGCCTGTGTTGCAGGACGTATAGAGTATAATGTATCATGGCTTAGTCACTGTTTGGAGGCTATACTTACTTAACATGTGTTGGAAAGTTAAGTATTATGAAAACATTGCAGCTGCTGCATCTTGTGTCATAAGCAGCTTTCTCTTGCAGAACTGGGAGACTGCAAAATTGAATTTCATGCATTCTTAACCAAAAGTGATGAAATCAGATTTTAACTTGTATGTAGGGAATTCAAACCTGTGTAAGAGAGCCAAACTACGCGTGTTCCTCTACAAACAGCAGATAACACTGTAGACTTTTTAATGTGTTGTTCTTTTATGAGCACTCCCATCTCAGTGATGATGTTTTGAGTAGCAGATATGGATAAGTTTGAGACGTGTTGAAACTGGACTCTGTATAGCTTGTAAAGATGAAATTTTACCTCAAAGGGCTTTAGGCATACGGGTCTATCCATAGACCCTCTAAGCAGAGAGCACACACCACGTAGACTGAGTGTGGTGATGTAATCACCCCGTTTGGCAGACTCTATAAATGCACTGTGCAGCATTCCACTACTGTGTGTGTTTGTCAGCACACAAAGTTTGTATGTCAATGTGAGTGAACACCTTGAAAGAGAACTATCACTGTTACTAACACAAGAGAGCCTGTGTCTGAAGCTCCAGATGTTAGCAATAGGTGTGAAAGTTACTCCAACAGCATCAGTAGTTTTGGGTGTTATTGGAAAATCCCTGCTGTGATCAGTGTGTCTTCTGTGATTTTTGTTTTGTAGTCAGTTTTGACTGTTTGGAGCTGTTGGTGTGGAGTCTGCCTGTCCATGAGTCCAAGTTCTGCTGCATGTTTGTGTTGAAATGTGTGTTTCAGTGTGTTAATCTGCATGGGTGTGTGTTTCATGTGGGCCATCCAATGGGCACAAAGCGGGCAGTGTGTGCCCCCTCGGGTGCTGAAATGTACACTTCGGACAACAGGCGGCTTCAGTCCTCAATAGGAGCTGCCTTTCTTATTGTACCTCACGTACAATGAGCTTTTCTCTCTCTCTCTCTCTCTCTCTCTCTCTCTCTCTCTCTCTCTCTCTCTCTCTCTCTCTCTCTCTCTCTCTC
>JBBPCS010003342.1:0-12397 GCA_037974645.1 Hollardia meadi
TAATCTGTATTGATTTGGAGTCCTTGGGTCACATGACCTGGAAGCTATTGAAAAGAATCCATAGCAAGATACTGCTGTAACCTAAATGTCTGTCGAATATCCAACCTAAAACCAATTTCACCTAACTGCAGCAGTTAGAGTTCTCGGTGAAGACTGGTGCTGCTCTCCTCAGTTATTCGGCTTTTGACACTGTGAAACGCGGCACGTGCTTTTTAAACGGAACATATCTCTTAACAGCCGATTTAGTTTTTACAGTAAAACGCCACAGAACTCTTTGGTCCAAAGATATACCACCACTACTTGTAATTATGTCGTTAACAACTTTTACGTAACTTTAGCTTGTTAGGTTCATGTATTCTGTATGAAACCTTAAGTCAAATTATTTATCTTCCTTATTTATTAAATCAACTTAATAACGTATCATGTGGATAAGTTGATATCTTCATATCATTTCAGTCATTTCCTTAAATTAAAACACGAAACCAACAAATGCTTGTGCGTTAAAAATAATTGCAATGCAATAGAGAAAGTTAGTAATATGCATAATGTAATAATCATATAATCAAATTATATGTTGTGATAAACATGACATTCAGACATTCAGTCACTACATACAGTTAATTCAGTACTTTTTTATAACAGCGATACAAAGATTTTAGACGACTTTTAAAATCCTAAAGCTAGAACAATTAAGGTAAATTAGGCCTATTAATAATTAAAATAATTAATGGCTTGCGTTAATGATGCACAATTTGATGGCTTATGCGGAACAATGTGGTTTTAGTGCTGATATTAACATATCAGGGACAAAGCTATAGACCTCCCTTCCTGTCACAAAGTTCTGTCAATCAAATATCAACGGAACAAGCGAGGAAGCCGCACTAGTCAGCAGATGTTAGAGGAGAAACTGTTTCACTTTCTGTCTACAACATGAAGCTGGTAAAATGCATTTTAATTGTCCAGCTGAGCTGTCTTTGTCAAGGTAATGCATAAAGTTGTTTTTTTTTTACAAATTTCTAAACCTGATATTTAAAAGCTATTCAGGAATTGATAGTTCTCCTGAGAGTTATG
The DNA here is from genome assembly GCA_037974645.1 of Hollardia meadi. NCBI lineage: Eukaryota > Metazoa > Chordata > Actinopteri > Tetraodontiformes > Triacanthodidae > Hollardia > Hollardia meadi. Next base: position 1,072 of record JBBPCS010003342.1, read on the forward strand.
GACTTGATTATAGTTTTACTGAAACCGGCTGTAACTAAGATAATACTAAATTTTTCTTGCATTATAAATTTGTAACTATACTCACTTAAATCGGATCCACTTTGGACTTAACTGTAGCTAAAAAGGCAGCAACACATAAACGATGTTGTTAAATTTAAAATGGAAATTATAAACTATTGAATGAAGATTACTGCTAGTCTTGTCTCGACTTCTATTTTACAATTTCTTTTGTCTATATTTACCAAGTATATTAAATAACATTTAACATGGGTAAAGAAACACACTGCTATCAGGTAGAATTCTGCTTTGGCAAACTACTGGCAAAAGTATTGTGAAGTTGGCCATATTTTATTCATATAAATGTATTTCAGAAGAAATAAAATAGCTTGTTTATGTTACTGTAAAGTGGTGTTTTGGTCTAGTTATGTTCACACATATTAGTTTTTGCATGTTTGAAGTGCATCCTTTTTATTTGGATAACGATCCTCCTTGAAGAAAATGCCTTGAAAAAATTCAAATGTTATTTACATAGACAGACCAACAAGTTGAAAACATATAGAAATAAAGTCCTGCATTAAAAGTGAATAAAACACATTTGTGTGCAATTTAATTTTTTAACATATATCTTGATTTTTTTTATATTTCATTTTTCTAATGCTTATTTTCAACACTAATCGTTTAGCACAAACGCACATTGCATTTTACCAGTCCTTTGGACCATTTCAATCATTTCAAAAATGGAAAACAAAGTTGGTGTGGATGATAATAAGAGGCAAAACTGTGTTCTACAAGAAGATAAATATGGTGTAAATTTTAAAACTTGGAAAATTACAAATGGTAAATTGGTAGTGTGACCATTTATCGTGTTTAACCGACATTGCACTCCATCTGTGTGCTGAAACACAAAACTCAGACACTCGGTCAAGTGGTTACTCTTCAAAAGTGCTGTGGTTGCTGTGGTGTGTTGTGTGTGAGTGTGTGTTGGCCTTTATTGGCTTGATGTTCACACTGTTACTGACATTAATGAGCCTTCATTTCAGCTTTGCAAAACTCCTCAACTCAAACAGACCCAACTGATGTCCCGGTAAGAGCAGAGGAAGAGGAAGAGGAATCCAACAGTAAGTTAGATGTTTTTCTGTATTGCAACGATATTACTCAGGAAGATAATCTTTCTCCGTCTCTGTCTCATACACACATTTACAAATATACACAGAATTTTGTACACCCCCTTTTGCCCAGATCAACACTTTATGCGGAGGGTGTATGACTATTCTTGCTCTTATTGTCACAGGATGTGGGGTGACCCGCTTGTGAAACACATCTCAGTGAATTTTGCAGGTGCAAATCAAACAATAAGACAGCAAAGTCTTCTCCCACACAGACGCTGCTTTGCTCTACAAGCGAGCTTTGCTGCTGTTTGTTTCTGTGTGGCTTTGTGCTCAACTGCACCCTCAATAGCACAGTTTTGTCCCAGAAACATCTCAGTCGGGTCCTCCCGCCTTCAAAAAAGTGTAGAGCATCACACAGTTGAGCAACAAATGTAGTATTTCCTCATAGAGTAATGTTTGCAGACCGCAGTGCCCAGCTGTTTTGGGAAATGGTTTTAAAATTTTAATGCTTGTAAAAATGAAACTGAGTGCCACAGACAGGGGAGGGAAGTGAGAAAGTATTGTGAGGTTGACAATATGAAGAATATTTTAAAAAAATCACCAACCTTACCCGTGAATCTTTCAGATTTTCTGTAATCTAGACTTGGAGGAGTGTAAAATCAGAATAACTTTAACTTTTTAACTTTAACAGGCCCATGAAAGAGACTTTCTTTGATATTAGCATAATAATTAGCGTTTAAGTTTTACTGGAACAATCATCACATAAATCATTTTGTGTTTCTGTGTCCCCTCAGGTGACCCTTACATTCACAAACTCGCTGGTAAATGCAGCTTCACGCTCAGGATGCCTGGAAACAGGAGCCGTGATGTGGTGGCTTTGACAGCAGACTCTGCAGATATGCTGCTTGAACAGGTCTGTCAGGATCTTGAGTGTGGCAGCGTCCATCATGTGAATAAAACCAGCGCACCTCCCAATACCACCTGCTTTCACGACTGTTTGTACCAAGATGATCGTTTGCAGAACTGCTCACAGAGCCTGAGAAGTAACTGCACAGTGATTGCCAGAGCTGCTTGTGGTAAGAATTTCTCTTGTCTAATAGTTCACACAAAAATCTGTTTTTAAAGCTGAACTTTGCCCAGAACGGCAGTGAAACAGTGTGACATTTTTACTTTGCAAGCTTTTCAAACAGCAGCATGTTTCTCCATAATTAGGTTATGATTTGTCACATTATAACAACACAGTATCCTATTTTGGCAAACACAGGAAGTCAAGAGAAGGGGTAAGATGGTCTACGTAAGCCTGTAAACTACTTTGGATTGCAGTTTTAATTTTGTAAAATTGAAAATATTTGGTATTATGTAGGCTACGATCCTTTATAATGTTAAAGTAGCTAATTATATATATCCTTCTCCGCAGACAATAAAGATAGATATGGAAGACTAAAAGAGACTTAACTGATCTTTTTGACTCTTATGCTATACAGCAAACTAAACCTACTTCTTGACCTTTGAGGGTGTTTTTGTTTTTTTTTATTACAAAAAGATGAGATGATTCCATAAAGAAGTTCAACCAAAGATGTTGTAAAAATGAATTGGCGTAATAATAAGAAAACTGGATTCACAAAAGTAGCCTATAAGCTAGCTGCCAATTCAGCTACACTGTCCTTCATGGCAGGAAGAAAAAAGCATCACCAGTGAAAGAATATTAAGTCCCACAATACAGTAATTAATCTAGTAAAACACACACATAAAGTAAAAACAAAACAATAAAATATATAACCTTAACAGTGAGTTAGCCTCACATTAGCCTCAGACAGCTGGTATAGTGGCTAGCTTGGTTAGCAGCAAGTTGATCACTTGCTTATCAAATCACAAATGCCCACAGATAAAGCTGAAACAAGGAATATGAGGGAGGCGATAAAAGATGCCTGTCAATAATTGCTTGGTCACAAATCTGACAAAATGGTGGACGTGACAATGTCAGTTAAACTGTGATCGAACTGTGGCAGCAACAGAAGAATATAAATACAGTAACACCACATTGTAGACTGTACAGACTCAATGACTATAAGAGACAGACAGTAGCTTCTTGGACAAGACCTGATGTCCCTCAACGTTATAACACAACTTTAAATACAATATTAACATCTCCCGTGAGGTAAATTGTTCAAAACTATGGACACACGTAATTTGCAAGGATTGAAAAGAATGTTTCCTTTCTATTGTCCAATTACTGTAAATAGATAAAATAAAAATAACCCATGTCCCAGGGTAGCAGATAAGTTGACAACATGATGATGTCCTCAGGCCACCAGGCTGTGCGGCTGGCCGGAGGATCAGACCGCTGTGCTGGGCGGGTGGAGCTGTGGAGGAATGGGAGATGGGGCACAGTGTGTGATGACCAGTGGGACCTACGGGATGCTGACGTGGTGTGTGCCCAGCTCGGCTGCGGTTATGCCCTCAGTGTGACGGGACAGGGTGGCTCCTTCCCCCCGGGCAGAGGACCCGTCTATCTGGACGAGCTAAACTGTACCGGCGAGGAGGACAACCTGTGGGCCTGTCGTGCTGCACAGGACGAGCCCGACTGCGGACACAAAGAGGATGCTGGTGTCGTATGCTCAGGTTACAGCCCAAAACATAGTCAAACATACAGAAAATAACAAAAAGAATAATAAAGCTATCATGCTAAGTATTACTTTGGTAAAAATGAAAGTCACCCATAAAAGTCTTAAAGTATCTGATATTAAATGTATTATGAAAAGCAGTTTTCTGGCAGTAAATGTAGTTGAAAGCACAAGTTAGATTAAATTATACTTAGTTACTTAGTTACATTCCATTCCTGGTCATTAACTATTGAATTAACTTGAATTTTAGTGAAATAAATGTCTGCATGACAGCAATCTCTTGCTTGTTTCATAAAACATTCATTCAGCTTAGTTTCATTACATATTTCTGGTCATCCATGCCCCTTAGGTTTATAAAAGAAAAGTATCAAGGACACGGTGATACCCTGAGGCCAAAACATCCCACGTGGGAATAATTTGGTTAACATTAATCTACAACAGAGAATGTCCTTATGTTTTTATTTTCTGTGTGTCTCTGTGCAGAGATGAGAGCAATCAGACTGACTGGAGGTCTGGACCGATGCTCTGGTACAGTGGAAATCCACCGCAATGGCAGCTGGGGGACGGTGTGCGATAACTGCTGGAATAAAAACATGGCCTCCATGGTGTGCTCCATGCTGCGGTGTGGTGCCGAGCCGAAGCAATTCTCCCAGTTTGTTCCTCCTCTTATCCACAACAGAGGCACACTGTGGTTCTATGTGTGCAATCCAAACATGCAGAATATCTGGCAGTGCAAGGAGATCATCAACAAAACACACCTGTGCAAGGACTCTAAAGCATCTGGGGTCGTCTGTAACGGTGAGTGATACAGTTTCTGTGGTCCAACAGTAACAATATGGGTTGAACTGGCTTTACATGAGGCAACAGGGGGAACAACACATATGAAAATATAACATTTGGCTGAAATATTTAATTTTTTGTCTTTTACTTTTGTACTTATATAAAAATGTACAAAACAGGAATAAAAAAAGCAGCTATGAACATGTATTTTATTTATTTAAAAAAGAGCGTTTTCTGCTGTTTTCAGCAGTTGTTGTGCTCTTGTATGAAATAAAAATCCTTGTTTAATTAATTGACTTTCTTTGTCAATTTCCAAATGACTTAAGTCTTAGTAAATCTTCAATTCTTTTTAGCTATTTGTCGGACATTCAAGAAAGTTTATTTTGCCACGATGAAAGATGTTTGACACACGTCTCACGAAAAAGAGCTTTAAATGACAAGATTTTATTCCCAACCTCCATCTTCCTTGCTGATCAGTATTTACAGAATCAGAATATAATTCCAGCAGAAATATGAAATTAATGCTGAGCACATTTTGCTTATATAGAATAACCAGGTCAAAATGAGACTGTATTGAACTTAAAAAGATGATTTTTTTTTAATGCTGCAGGTTCCCTCGGGTTTCCTGCAGCCACCACAACCACCACAACCACCGCAGCTAACTCGACTGTAAGGACTAGCTGGACCACTGGTAAATATTTTATTTAGGAAGAAAAAGAATCCTTTACATAGGAAGAATAATAACTGGCTGAGAGAGTATTTTTTCTCTCTGTCCATCCCAGAAGGTCCAACCACTTTCGCTGAAGGCTTCTTCTCACCGTCCACAGAGCTTCTCGGCACCATCGCTCTGTCTCTTCTGCTTCTCGTGTTTCTGATCACAAACACGGTGCTCTGCTGCCATTACAAAAGAAGACATGGTGGGTTTTCCTCACTTAAGTCGGCCTCCCTCCTTTTATCTGGATAGCAAAGTGAATCTAGTCGTGGTAATTTAGTCGCTGTGTGCTTTTGCTTTCAGGAACAATGAACTAAATCATTTTAGTGTTTGATTCTAAGAGTCTTCAGATACCTTGTGCTCTTCATGAGGGCCATCAGATTAAAAGTAAATTAAATTATGATGTTTATTGTTCAGACATTTTTTTTTGTCTTTATTTTCTTCATCATTGTAGTAGAGGAGATATTTAGCTTTATCAACCCCTTAATGGCCAAATATGATGAGGTACTTTTTTTTGAAGGTGCAATTTGTAAGATATGGTTATAATTTTGTTCTAAAACTTAAAAAAAAAAGAAAGAACTAACAGTATCAACAGAATGTGAAGAAATAACAGTGTTGACGCTGTGTAAAAGACATATGTGTTGTATTGCAGAGATATCTGCTGAAGTTAGCATGCTAACCAGCTAGCTAGCTTCAGCTGGGAAATATATATGAGTGGCGAGCTAAGTTTCACAAGCTCTCTCAGTGTTTAGTCTACTAAGTAAACAAAACAAACTCACAAAATGTCAAGAAAGGAAATATTCTTACAACTTTGTTCCTTACGAAACAAAAATACAACCGTACACCTTCTGAATTCTCTTTTACCGAACTGAGACGAGCTTAATTGTTCTTTCTATGTTAATAGTTTATTTATGTGAATTCTTGAGCACCTTTTCCACTGTTGGAGAATAGCTGCATCTTGTGTCTCAGACACAAATTATTATTTAAGGCAGAGTATTTTTATATGTCTTTGAACATGTCAGGGTCTCCATCTCATGCGTCCTCACAATGCTCCAACAACTGTTTTTAATTTAAAATCTAATTTAATCCCATCTCTAAATCATTTTAAAGATGAAAAAAAAAATCCTTTAACCCATCCCTCTATCAAAGAGCAAACAATCCAGACGCAAACACGCAGGATAAGTTAAACGTTTCATGCAGTTTAATAATTTATATCTTGGTATTTGTGTCCACAGCGTTTTTGCTCCATCAGACGCGCACCAACCCACAAGCTCCCTCTGAACGTCATCACAACAGCTACCAAGATGCTGTCAACCTCGTCAAAGTCACCACCAACCCACTTCAGGCTGATGGTCAGTGGCGGAACATTTCCAAGAATATTATAAATAAAAAAAAAAAAACTGAATGTGTGAGCAGAATTTCATGTTAACACAACTCAGCCTTTTCTGTGTTTATACCCAACGCATGAATGTATTTAAATACACGCTCAGTGGTTAGAAAGTTGCAGAATTGTGTCACATCTACCAAGCATACAGTCATCTCATCAAGTTGTTTAATTCTGTTGTGTTTGTCTCAAAAAGTCCCCTCCAACCCCAGGTATCTTTGGACGCAGCTTAGTAGTGTTGACAGCACGTCAGTAGATACAGACTATGAGCAGTATGAGCCAAGCAATGACCCGTCTGTCACTTTGTCAACCTTTCGGAGTGAGCTACGTTCTTTTTTTTCTTCTTCTCCTCTCCATTTGTGTTTATTCCTACGTGTTTCTCAATCTTTGCCTCTCAAGATGTTCTCTCGTTGTGTTGCAGCATTTTGCGGTTGCAGTGTGTGTGTGTGTGTGTGTGTGTGTGTGTGTGTGCAGTCTGTGCAGATCAATGTGCTGAATGTTTGCAGTACGGTTTGTGATTAAAAAGCTGCATCGTTCTGTATCCAGATTCTCAGAGGTACAAAACAGACGTGAACCCTTTGATGAAGCCCTCAGGTCTCGACAGCTTCGTTGAGGAAGGTGAGTCACTGTCACATCATTTTTTTTCCCTAACATACTAAAATACTCTCACTTTCTTTTTATTTAAATAAAAAAAAATATTTGTATCTCTTTTCAAAAGCTGTAATAGATGCCACATTATTTAGTAAACTTTCCCTCCACATTTTGAAAGGATTTAAATCCAAGAGACAATTTTTGAACCATAGAGTTACATTATCTCTATTACAAAAGATAATTCATTTTATTTTTGTTTTTCAAATCAGTGTTGTCACGTCAAGGACCCCTAAATTGAAAGAAATTAGACCACAAACCTCCATTTGTGAAGATTTTGTCCCAGGATCCCCCATCAAGACAGAAAGTGTATGAAACCCATGACCAAACTAGTCATGCATGCTGTGTTACTTTTGGATGGAGTTATAGTGAAAATAAAAATAATAAATTTTGCTGGGGACCCTCTGGAACCCCTTCAAGGTCCCCTGAAGGGGAAAAAAAACACTGTTTTAAATTATTCTGTGTCTGTAATATTATAACCATCCTGAATTGCCTTTTTTTTAGGCACTGAATCCAGAAATGAAGTGATGGGAACCTTTCCAGGCTATAACGCTGAGGCCACAGATGCTCAATATGCCAGAGTGTCAAAGATCTCCGTGGACTCGTTTGATTCCTCCAGTACCTCCTCCGGGGAATGCTACGAAAACACAAACGGCTATGTCACGGTCACTCCCGGTCAGTCGAATTCATTCGCCTGCTTCCCTTTAACCAGTAGCTTTGCTGTACAGTTACCATTAAAACGAACTAAGGGACTTTGGAAAGAGCTGGGCCAACTGTTTCCCCGTATATGCTAGGCTATATGCCAAGCTAAGCTAACTGGCTGCTTATTGTATCTTCATATTTGCTGTATGGACATAAGAGTGGGGAATTAAAATAACAGGAATAAGCGTAAGTCCCAAAATGCTAAATTGTTCCTTTAAGATTTAAATTGGGATCTACATCATAAATTGATTCCTGTTTTTTTAATCTTTTTTTTTAGCTTTTAGAATATAAGATCCATCCCACCGCCTCAGCCCAATAATCTTTTTACAGTCACCAATCTGAAGCTGTCTCAAAAGGTTCTCACAAGATAGATAAAGTGTATGAAAACTAAACACACGGCTCATGTGTTCTCACATATTACAGAGCCAGGACCGAGCCAGGCATCTGTCGACCCTTTAAGGGCCTACAGCAATGATCACTCAGGAAAAACAGCAAACCAGCACAACTCAGGTAAATCTCACTTAGCAGATGTTACATGTGTGGAAAAACAAGAGCCACAACATTTGCCAATCTTTGTTATTGTCTGATCATTAGGTGATGAAGGTGACGGCCCCATCTACTCCCCTGTGAGCCCCGACCAAAACCCTCCATCTGAGGATGACTACGATGACATTGGCAGCTAACAGAGGAGGTGACTTCAGACAAAGGGTTTGGGACTGAACAGAACGTGTGTGACCTCCCCACCTGACAAAACTGCACTGAAACAAACATGTACTTTAAGGCCAAACACCTGTTTAGACTGAGGAAACCCAATAAGAATCAATAGGCCAAAAGAAGCCGAAATACATTTTATGTTAAAACCGGTCAGTTTGGTTAAACAGTGTAAGTCTTGGTTACATATAATTATTGTTTCAACAGCATTTTACAGTAGTTAAAATGTGATTAACATGAAATGCTCTTGATTCAAAGTTAGGCATCTAAAAATGTTGATTTTAACCAAATTTCTATCGATTCTGACCAAGAATTCGTGACTGACTTTTAGACTTTTGACTTGCAACTTACCAAACTACTTTTCCAGTGAACTGCAATACTGTAAGACTTGAAATATGACCTACAGCATGCACAATGAACAATTTGGTGCCTTTTTATTTTCCACAGTTGTGAGCACAAGCTGTGTTTCATGGTGCATTTTATTGATGCTCAGGAATCAGACAGCCAGATGCCATTTAGAGCTAGATATGAAAGGTATCAAATTCATGCATTTCTGTCCAAAAATCAAACCCTGGTGACGAACGACATTATGAAAAGGATATCGTGCGATTTTGCTTATTGTTTTTTGCGTTGAAAAGTTACAGCTTGCTCAAAACAGGCCCTGCTTTCAGCTGCAATGCCATGCAAATATAAGTTTACTTTAGCAAAAAAAAAAAAAAGATCAAATGTTCACTGTGATGAATTAGCAACTATCAGTTATCTAAAGCCAGTTTTAATCTTGTACAAGTTAATTTATTGAGTGCACAGAGATTAAATCAATTAAAGCCAAATGGCTGCCAAATCAAACTTAGAAGTTAAGGTACGTTGAGGTGTTATGAATGTAGAAGAATTAACTGACATATATAAAACCTAAAAACAACATATATGTTTTTAATGTCTTTGCATAGCAGTTTTTTGTAATGTCTAGTATGTATTGTAAATAATGTGCCAATGTTTGAATATACATACAATCGAACTACTGAGTTCAATAACTATTGTTTCAAACTATTCCATCTCTATGATTGAAGAGCATTATATTGCCAATAAATATCCCAAACATGGCAGCCAATATGTGATGGTTGAACATCCTAAAACCATGGGCATTGATCTGCTACAGCCTCCACTCTTTTAGGAAGGCTTTACACAAGATTATTGAACCCCGATCAGCTCCCATTCAGCCACAAGAACAGTACATTTTTAGCACATTTCATCACAAGTAAACTCAATTTGCTTTACATTCAAATACATGCACAAATAAACAAACAAACAAACAAACAAACAAACAAGCACATTGTCATGTTAAAGCAGGGGAAAAAAACTCTTCAAACTGCCACAAATTCTGAAGCACATAGTTGTAAAAGTCCTCATTTTGCATAATAGCCCACATATTAATGTCTATCATTATGATTGTTGGTGCACTTATGTTTATGTCACTTTAATATTGCAGCTGGTAAATATGACATTTTATATATTTCAAATACAAATTGCTTAATATACTGTGTGGGATAGTTTGTTATATAATAAAATCACAATTTACTTGTTGATTCTCTTTTGTATTGTATTAATCTGAATCTAAGTAGCTCCGTATTGTTCTGAAGTACAGTATTCACTTACTTTCCACCACTGGTATTAACATTTCCCTTTATTGGAGTTGTTTCTAAGTATAAAATGATGTGCTAATGTGTGAAACAAGTCAGCCTGTGGACATCCTGTGTAATCAAACTATTGTGTTCTACCACAAGGTGGCACTACAAGCTTGTAAGTAACTAATGGTTGATGTGGCTGACTGGAGTAAAGCCCTTACATGTGAGGGGGAAAAAAACAACAACTTTTAATACCATAAAATATTTGCTAAAGCAATCTTTTCCAGGCTGTAACACTTAGTGACAAATACCCCGTTGGTGCTGAGTGAAGGAGAAGTCAAAATAATGCATTGTGAAAAAAGTCTGAGAGGGGGGAACTCTGGATCCTGATCTGTGGCCAACATAAACCATGAGTGCAGTTTGAAACCAGACCTGGCACGGCTCTCCTTGGTCCATTACATCCGCAGCAGCTGCAGAGCATCAACGCTTCCTCCTGATCCAAAGTGATGCCTTGAATCTAAGTGATGTTTTGTTTTGTGGACGTAAATATGACAAACTGCTTCAAAGCGACTGTAAAATTTTTAATAGGGGGGTAGCGGTGGTGAATGCACGGATGAGCGCGGATTAGCTGCAGCTCAGCTAATGTGAGAAGTGGGAGTGACGATGCATTACACTGATAACCAGCAGAGTTGGGTGTTTTTGTTTTTTGACTGGAAGGTATTTGGCAAGGAAGAGGAGGACGATAAGTGTGTGTGTCGGGGTGTGTTGGAGGCAGGATGAGGGGTGAAGCTGAGGAGAAAAGGAGGAGGTGGACGGAGAAGTTGGCAAAGATATAAACGTGTCTGAGAGAATCATATATTATACGCTCAAATTTAGTCCAGAGCTCTGCATCGAGATAAACAGGCGAATTAACGACCAGATCTCCTTATGAAACTCAATCTCTTTCACATGCCAGAGAATCCAGCACACACACACACACACACACACACACACACACACACACACACACACACACACACACACACACACACACA
>JBBPCS010003343.1:0-12396 GCA_037974645.1 Hollardia meadi
GGCAATTTAGAGTCACCAATTAACCTAACCTGCATGTCTTTGGATGTGGGAGGAAGCCGGAGTACCCGGAGAGAACCAACGCAGACACGGGGAGAACATGCAAACTCCACACAGAAAGGCTCTGGCTGGGAATCGAACCCAGGTCCTTTGCAAATAATAAATTCCATATATTCCAAAGCTAAGCTGAATTTAAAATGAGGCTTCAGCAGTCTAAAGGCCTTTACACACAAGGGATAGGGCAAATAAATGAACCCAGTACACTGCAGCACTGACCAGCTTGTGGACAGGTAGAGAGAGGTCGCTTTTACCTGGTTCATCTCAGGGGTCCTGGGGCTCCAGTTCAGTCCGGTCTGTTAAGATGTATTAATAGGTTAAAACACCAAAGTCACAAACAAACTAACCAATCGCATCAGCAGTAGACCAGCAACTCCTGTGTTCTATGATGTAATTTCACAGATGGATATATTGGCTTCAGTTCCCTGTTGGTAAATCCCACAAAACAGTCTGCACAGGGGGTGATTGAGGTTACTCATCCCAAGTCCTGATCTTTTGTCCTTTGTCATTTATACAGTGTGATGAGAAAAATAAACAATCAGCAGGTCCGCCATTGTCATTATGAGTTGTGACATGATGTCCGTTCCCCACTAAATGATTGGTTGATGTCTTTATTTGTGGTGCGAAAGCTCAGAAAAATCGACCTTGTTACGAAAAAAAAAAAATGTTGCGTTTTCGCCACGTAATATTCGCTTTCCGTGTGAAAGTACTCAGCAGAAAGCAAGTACAAAAAAATATATACTGACGTGCGAATTAATCACATGAACAAAAAACTGCCCCTGATGTGTGAAGGCCTCAAGTCAGTCAAAATAAAATGGGTTTTTTAAAGAAGTTACAGTCTTTTTAGTGTGAAATTATCCTTGTGTCAGTATCCCTCCACCACAGCTTAACAAGGAAACACCATACAGGGAACCATGAAGGGAACGTTTTGTCCAAAAATGGCTGTAACTTTGAAAGATGTCTGCTTCTCCACTGCAGAATGAGGATCATTGAATTTTTTCCCCATATAATTTGCATTTAATTTCCATAGAGGAAAGGTTCTTTTAATGGACAAGCATGAGTGATTACAGCAAGCAAAATCTGTACATATGGGCAGGGAGTGTTGTTATAAGACAGATTTGTTAAAAAGTGTGAACCTATTCTTTAATGTTACAAACTACAATGATTATTATACATAAGAATATCAGAGGACTATGTTAAAATGTGCTTTCAACTTTGTAGCAAGAATGTAGGGAAGGTTCTTTACTGTTTCAAGTCAACTAATAAAGGAGCACATTCCAACTAAACAAGTTATCCAAGATGCTTTACAGAGACATTTAATTTAATTGTAATTTAATAACTAAAATAAAATAGGAGAAACTGGTCAAAAGGATCCATTAAAGAATGTTTTCTCCAGTTTGTTGTGGTCTGCAAACAGCCGTAAGTTGGATGAAGCTCAACTTCATCCAACACATTTTGAATGAACTGCAAAGCCGGCTGTCTGCCCAGATCCTTATCCCCTAACATCAGTGTCTAACTTCACTAATGCTTCTGTGGCTGAATGGCAGCAAATCCCTGCAGCCAGGTTCCAAAGATTGAATGAGTGATGTGGGGCCGTTGCAGCAGCGCATTAAGGCTTATAGTTTTGGTGATGTTGACCAATCACGCATGGGTGTGATGCTTAGGTGTCCACTTTTGGCCATGTGGAGTGAGTAAATCAATCAGTAAAGAAAAGAAGAGTGAAACAGAGCGACTCATTGACTTACTGACTTATCTCACTGTGTGAATCAATCAGTAGCAAATGGATCCACTTCACTTCCCTGCAGATATCCATTATTGACCAAATGCTCTGTATTCTGTCTGAGCTTGAGTTTCCCTTTCACAATCACTAAAACACCCCCTCAATACTGCCTGCCAGCCAGATAGCCAGTAGCAGCATGATAACTGTTAATGTAAGGACCAGCACAATTAATCTAAGCCAGGAGCAAGTGGCTAATTTAATTCATTTTTAGTGTCTTTTTAATTACCGACATAATTGCTGAGATGGAATGAGGAATCCCAGCACTCAGGGTCTAAAAGTGGAACGCACTGTGCGCATTAATTAGGTTAGCCAGTGGTAAAGTCGATCTTTATGTCACATTCATTCAGTTAGTGCATCTCACAACAGCGCAATTTTGTCGGGATTTCATCTCACCAAGGACGTATTGATTAAATTTCCATCTAATGTTGTTTTTGTCCTCCTGATCTATGACCTTTAAGGATGGATTGTGAGAATACTTATTAGCTAATGTTGGTAAAAGCATCTTCAGGTTTTCACTGCCTCGGTAGCTTGGCAGATGCCGATGGTGTATTATAAATACTAACTGTATCCTGTGGATTATGTGACAGATATTGTCTCTCTGGACATCCCTGCCACCTTGAAGGTCCTGTACGCCCTCTTCAACAAGCACAAAGGCAAATAAGAGACAAGTGAAGAGAAAGTCGACCAGCGGAAATACAAAAAGAGCTGAAGATGGTGGGAGTGTTCGTCCAGCTTGTGGTTTCATCTGTCTGTAAACTGTTGCAAATGCTATACATTCATTTAAGGGTGCAGATGACTGTCTTTAGATATTTTGCTGATGCTCTTAAGCTAATTTAAAGTAAGTCATGCATAAATAATGATATCATTGTCAAAGGGCCTGGTCAAACCAGCATTTATGACACCAATATTATGGAGCAAAATTAACTCAATTGCCACACCTATTGCATTTACTCATAAGCACAGTTCTTTCTTATAGAGCTTTTGTTTGAAGAACATGTGAATTTGCACTGTCCAAAAAAAAAAAAAGAAAAAAAAAAAGAATGGTTTCATATTAGCTGTCTTGCACCATCCACTTTGACCATGTTCCGGCGCAGTATAAACTGCTCCAATGAAGACACGTGGTCTGTAGTCAGGTGTAACACAGAAGTCTGTGGTACAAATAAAACTCTTAAATAAACCCGATTAAACTGAAGTCGAGTTTTTAAAAAAAAAAGGAGTTGGTGGGCTATTGTGGCAAGCAAGTGCCAGTATGCTATCAAGCATGTTAGTGTTGCCAATGCAACTATCCGCTACATCACCTATTTTGTGAAAACTGGTAGATATACAATAAGGCTGCCAAATAGGCAAAGAGAGCAAAGCACTCACATGTTCCATGTTTCCAGTGGGTCAGTAATCTCACTAAATATTCCATCCATCCATCCATTATCTATCACCGCTTATCCTATGCAGGGTCGCGGGGGGGCTGGAGCCTACCCCAGCTGTCATTGGGCGAGAGGCGGGGTACACCCTGGACAGGTCTCACTAAATATTGCTTATGTATAAATTGTTTATGTATTTTCACCACTGCACAATCAACATCTGTGGATGAGGAAGTAGAGCAGGTCGCCTACCTACAGAGCCCCCGAAATACTCCTGATGGTCGGGCCAGATCCTTGCATGTGACCTTGTGTGTGTGTGTGTGTGTGTGTGTGTGTGTGTGTGTGTGTGTGTGTAAATGAATAAAAGAGATGCAAATTGTAAAGCGCTTTGGATAAAAGTGCTACATACTGTAAATGCAGCCATAAGTAGGTTCTGTATTATGACTGTACCTCATGTTGTGGGCCTGGCTTATATAAGGGTCTGGTGTATATTCCTAAAACATGTGTTTTTCTGTGCCACTTTCTGCTCTGACCAGGCACTTAGTGTATGTGTGTGGTCTGTTTAAATCTTATTGACAGTGTAAGGACAATGCGGGCTGGGGTTTCCTTTATCTGCCCTACAGTATGTCATACGATGTGGAAATCAAATGTGTTTTATATCCGTTTCTAACAGTGTTTTCTATCCTGGAAGACATTCATAGTGTCGGTTTGTCGCATGAAAAGTGACAGAACTATTTGTGCAGAGAATAAAAAAAGAGAGCTGAAGAGCAAAGCTGACGTCCTGACTCCTTTCTCACCTTCGGACACCACTGTGTTATTTCTATTTGACTATCCGACAAGCACTTCTGATGAGTATACTAACCCCTTAAAATTACTTTTTCACATTTGGTTCACATTCAGTCAAAAATGTACGTATGTGGTGTGGATGTAGCTCAGTGTTACTTCCTGGTAATTTACTTTCCCCCCCCCCCCTATCTCTTCCTCTCTTTCCCTTATGTATATCCTTTTCAGTCTAACTCTGCTGGAACATGGTGTTTTTCATTCTTGCTAAAGAAAACCATTGTCCTTTACTGCCACTATTTAATAAACAATATGAATGTCTTTCTCTGCTTCTTCCACGTGTTCCCACTGACAGCCTGTGACCTCTTCTATTTCTAGTTTGTGAATGCAATTGGAATTTCTCTGAAAAATTGTGGAACGTTTTTGTCATTGAATTGTTCATGACTCAATGTCACACACGTAGAGAGGGCGCAGCAGGCAGCGACGGGGCTCAGAGAATGAGAGACAGACAATAGATGCGATTCTTTCAAAGTATATTTTGAAAAATAGGTGTTGAATTTAAAGAAGTATAATTTCTTTGTTGAAAAGAAATGTATTAAACCATTAGTGACTTTTTTTCTTTATTGTGAAATAATAATATCTCTTTACAACTGCTGACTCTTTCATTTTGTGGATATGGTTTGTGTATTAGCAAATTGAGCAGATTGCAGAGTGAGTTTCCTTGTTTTTGTCTTGAGGTTAAAGTATGAAATTTAGGGACCGCTAAACAGCAACACCAACAACCGTCGTACTCATTCCCTCCAGTTTTCTTGCAGACGTGTTTGTTGACATTTACGAAGTCAATTTATCCATTTCCACCAAGGGGATGGGAAATACTCTAAATTCAAATTATATTTTCCCTGACATTTCAAAAAGTTTGCATAAAATTTGCTCGGCAGTCAGGTGGAAACATAGCTACTGTATAGAGAAGGAGACAGACAGAGATTTCTGGTCTCGTTCTTTACGTAAATCGTCCATTTCAGCAGACAGTCAAGTCAAAGAAATCAAAGTGGCTTCTATTCTTTTTTCCAATTTACAGCCTTTGAACTCCCCATCCTGATTGATTTCAAACTAGATTTTCTTGTTGAAAAGTAAATTGCATATTACTTTATGAATGGCCAAACCCATTGTGGTACTCAACCCATGAATGAACACAGTTGCAATGAAGTGCTCACATGTCACACTTACAGTGTATGTATTTGCTTACCATCTCTAACGCTGGTGCACATCCACATTCGGCACTTAGTCTTTCCGCATACACCAACGTTGAGCTTGACATTAACACGAAGGTGATGTATATAAATATTATGTTTAAATACACTGTTCATATTCATCAAATGTTGTGCATTTTATTTTGAGGGGTTTGAGCTCAGGGACAGTGAGAATAAAATGTTCCAATAAATGGTTAAAACCTTGATGCAAGTGCCCAGTCTGAAAGGAAGTGAAGTGTTTGTGCAGAGACGACTGAGCCCTCAAATAGTTACTGACATGGATTGAACAATATTCATGCAGCCTCGTCTTTATCTATTTGATTATCCATGTGTAACATAATTGCTTATCTGTTTTCCTGATATAAATGTCTTGAAAATATTCCTTTGTATTGTAAAGGGCAAACTATTGAGCTGGAATGCATTGTTCAGAGTTAATACTGAATATTTGTGCTTCAACGAGTCTTACCCTAAATCAATAAAAATATGGATTGTAAACATTCTCAGAACAGTAGAACAAGCTGCATAAACCACAGGACCGTGTACGTGGATACAGTGCGTGCAAACATTTGTGCGTCTTTGACATGCATTTTCGATTATCTTTGGCACACAACAATGTAAGCGAAAGTCAAGAGAGATTAATGTCTTTTGGCCACTGTGTGCATATTAGCAAAAGGGTTACAGCTTAGTCTGTCATCAGTGTCAGGATAAACCTATGAGGGATTAAACTGTTCTGCTCCAACGACAAAAACTTTCTTCTTCTTCCATTAGGACATCGCATCACCACCGACTCCTCAACATCATGAGACAGTTCCTGTATAGAAATAAATAACGTGCGATGCCTTTTAAGCAAGGGCTGAGAATATTTTAGAAATACTTTCATAGGACTTTTGAGATACTATGAGTAGGGTGACCACCACAAAGGATTTTTCTGTAAACTGACAGAGAAAACAAACAATGTCAGCCTGCATAGATACCTGCTAGTGTCCATCTTAAATCTTGACAGGAAACATGAGTAATATCTGCCTCCCTTGTCACCCTGAACAAATGCATCTCTCTGTGCACGAGTAAAGCGAACAGAGCAGCATCAGCCCAAGTATTCGGCTGCTGTATTATAAATATATGCTTATATCAGTTCGCATCACAGAAGTGACAGGATCATTGGTATGAGTGTTAAACTTAACCGAATCAAAAGACTCAACTGTAAATAACAGCTTGTCCGTGATGTGTTCAAAGCACTCATTTCTGTCATGTTTCCGTTTCAGTGCTTTATGGTTTGAGTTTCTGGTTTATATTCCTGTGTTTGTTACCTTCTGTGTGATCGTCTGAGTTTTTAGTTTGTTATTTCCCGTTTTATTTTGAAGGTTTTCTCCTCTTGTGTCTTGTCCTGCTTTACACTTCCTCCCTTTGTTCTTTTCCCTCCACTATGATTGTCAGCCCTGCCCTGATTAGTGTCACCTGTGTCTTGTTAACCCTCCCTTGTGTATTTAAGTCCATGTGCTCCCCTCTTTCTTTGTCAAGTTGTCATGTTCCCTTGGTGTGCCTTCGTTCCTGCCTGTTTCGTAGTGTTTTCTCGGTTTGCCTAAAGTGCTTTTTGACTTGTTTGGATCCTCGCCTACCTTTGACCCGTGAGTTTGCCTTTATTTAATAAACCAGTGGCTTTAACCTGTTCTGCCTCCTGCGTCTGCACATGGGCCCAAAAATCCCTGTTCTCAGTGTTTCTGGCACAAGCTGTGACAGATTTTATCTACCGTCCATCACGTAACATAAAGATGACACGAGAGATATAAGATAAATAATTAGAAAAAGGATGGATGAAGGCTGTTCCCAATATGAGGGTTGCTATTGTCAACAGAACAGCTCTGATAAACCCGTGTAGCTGGTGAACATAATGGAGCGTTTAGCAGCTAAAGAGCTAACATTTCCTCACAGGAGTTAATAGAAACCAAAACAGAGGTCAAAGTTGAGTAAATATTGTTCTTGCATTCATCAGGTGGCCGGACACAACATGGTGTTGCTCCATGTCTCCTGGATGAGTAAATTAGCAACTGTTTGCTAACACATTAGCATATCAACTTGATAAGATGATATATGCCATGTGTTGTGTTTTGTGCGGCCTGTTTCTGCTGCACCCCATGTATAAATATAATAATAATAATAATAATAAGCTTTATTAATATAGCACCTTTAAACCTCCTCCTGTTGAACTGTCAGCCTTTGTTTCCAAATGAAACAATGACAGTAACAGGAGGAGCTAATAAAAAGGTCATCTCCACCGTTGCTTTGGGTGAAACAGTGGGACTTTTAGGACCTACGACCCACTATGTTACAGGACTATGCAGAATGGCAGTGAAAGACATCTAGAAGATCTGCTTATTTCATAGTTTCTTAGTTCATAATGGGCCTTTTGGAGCAGGAGGCACAGGAGGAGGTGTTCATGAAAACAGCAGGAGGGATATCAGAATTCAGTCATTTCAATAAATACTAGATCTCTTCTGGTTTTGTCAGTGTATTTATATGTAAATTATAGTCTCGCTGTGGGGCTCAGCCAGTAGCTGACCTGATGGAACGTGTCCACCATGCACTAAGGCTGCAGGGGACCAGGGTCGATTCCAGTCTGTCATCCTCTCTCCCCCCTTTCCTGTTTCTCTTCAGCTGTGGTAATTTATGATCAGGTTTCAAAAACTTTTAAATTCCATCAGAAGTCACCAAATGAGGTCAGTCTACTTCTCTGAAAGTAAACATAGTTTTAGTTTATATATCCAAAAATATTTCGGTGTCATGTCACTTATGCCAGGGGTAAATTAAGGTCCATTCTGATTGTTAAAAATGTTCGAGGAAGACCTTTCTAAATAAATGAGAGAAAAAAAGCCTAACATGAAAAAACAGGTGAAAACGTAAACTGGGCTGTGACAGGATTTCATCACATTCAACACGCGGTGGTTTCAGCTCAGCATCACTGCCTGCCATTATGAATCCAAATGTATTCAGTGTCATATGTCCTCATAGCACACTATGGAGCGTTTACTGGCGGGGGGCTTGTCTACCAGACTACCACTTCACTTCTTCATTTCAAACACTGATCCATTTTGACTCATTGGATCTGAGGGAATGTAGATAGCAAACAGTGGAGAAACACAGTTGTCTCTGCCTGAAGATGAATTGTGATTGGCGTGATGATATTCAACCATAACTGAAACTAAACATAACAATTGCGCTTTTTTTAATTTATGTGAATTCTTGAGCAAATTCAAATATAAAATAACTCGCTTTGTAAATTACCAATTATAATAAATATCATCATCATCATCATTTTGATCTAACCATTTGGCAGCACCACAGCCTCCACTGCGAGAGATTGTGAATGGCTGATTTATGCCATGATAATGTCTGAGAAAATTCACTACCACTTAAAAAAAAAAATTGGTTCATGAGTGGCATTTGAATTCTGTCAAAACAAAAACAAAAAAACAACAAGCAGCCCTTATTTTCTCAGAGGAGTGGGCTTGTTATTATGCTGAAAATAAATTGAATATCCACACTCTCTTTGGTGCTGTGACCTAGAATGATATAATGAACAGTGATTTAAACTAAGTTAAGTATACACTCATTTTTTATGCTACAAGCTACTGGTCCTCCTGCGGGAGGCTTGTTCCCTTTTTAACCCATCTTTAATATTTATAGTGAGCTGGGTGTGACGTTTTATAAGCCCTTGCTTATATTGAAATATATATTGAGGCAGGGAGTGGTGGTGGAAGGCTGAGCGCTTGCAAACAGCTGAATGTTGAGGGTTTGCTGGTGGCTGGTGGAATTGTGAGGCAGCGGCAGGCAGGTGGCACAGGAGATTTACGAATACTGAGCCACATGGTCGTTACCAGTGACAGGAAACACAATCTGGTGGCTAGTAACTGGAGAACTGGAGAATGTAAAGGCTGATGAGGCTTGATTGAAGGCAGGTGTGGGTGATCAGGCAAGTGAGGAGTGGCGGGGAAACTGTGCCCACAGATCATTGACTGTATATAAAGATGGACGACATGAGAGCGCCCCAAAAGTGAAGTCAAAACATCTTGATCGCCCCCTGGTGGTGGGCTGCAGTATAGGTCATAAACTTCTCCCCTTCAATGATATCAGGTAGGACATGGGTCAAACTAAAAACTCAAAGTACACCTCAAATAATTTTTTTCCAAAGATGATTTCTGTTTTTTTTATGTAGTTCTTATCACGCTGATGTATGTTCAGGTGTTCATTTTTCTGATCAGTTTGGTTTTAATTAGTTATTTAATACTATAAAAAGGCACTCGTATCCAGGATATTTTGGCTTTTTGTACAGTGGAAGGAAGTGGAGATGCGTTGTCCATCTTTATTTATGTCAATGCCACAGACACACACACACAGAGGGGGAGGGGGAAAAACCATGAGTAATCAGAACAAGAAAAAACAGACAACTGAGTAATGGCCGGAGCCGTGACACTGGGGCTTTAGCAGCTGATAACAAACATGGCTTTTTAAATTTGTATCTTCAGAGATACAAAATCTACACATAAAAGAATCAGTAGTGAGAGTCAAACCCAGGACCAAGTCATATTGTCTTGTTTAACGACTGAAACACCCTTATATAATTTGCAAAGTATGTTGTTGTGTAGTTAAATGAATGATTCTTGAATTGTGCACAGTAGGCTACATATTTATGTGTTCTCATAGTAACTGAAGAATTTATGGTTGCAGAGGAAAAACTGTTGAAGATGAAGCAATGCACCCTAATTTATTTTCTACACCCATCAGTTTTTTAGAGGTTTTACAGGTTTGTCCTCATCTCAACCCTCACTTGCTGTGTTGGACACAAAGTACTGGCAACAATCTGAGAAATTAAAGCTCAACCACCTGCAAGGTGCGGTATCGAGCTTCTGATCGAGCTGCACAGCAGGAGAGGCACACTATAAACATACATCGATCCTGACACTATACTGATGCAACACAGGAGCTGTTGCATCAATCATCGGTGTTTTGATTTGTGGTATAACTCGTGAATTGAGAAGATTTCCAAAGCAATTTTAATTTCTTGTTTATTTAAAAAAAATACTAGGCTTAATATCCACAGCAGACAAACAGGCCAGAACCAATTATGTGACAGACTGTTGGTGTAAAAGAGGGAACAGCTCTATTTTGTTCTAATGAAGCATTTTATGACATCTGACCTCGAATGAGGCAATGTAAATAGTCTAAACTTCTCTTTGACGTTTACGATGAAATTATGAAAAGGGTAATTGGAAAAATGGCATTGTGAAATGCAGGATATGCAAATGCAAATATGTATTGAATTGCGTCAAGTTCATGGTTATATTAAACATTTTGATATGGACGAATTCCTATAGTTATTCCATAATGTGTTATACAATTATTCTTTAGCCTACAGATCATTTCAGGCCTCCATTATCCTCATTTGCTACTGTCTCTTCCACAGGAGATACTCTTTAACGAAGGCGTAAAACGAAAAGTCCATTAATCAAACCAACCAGTTAATCTTAATCCTTGAAGTTTTTTTCTCGTGTATAACCTAAAAATAATGTTTGAAAACACTTCAGATAAAACATACATTTTAACTTTGTATAGTAATGGTCAGCCTCTCTTGGCTGCAATTAACAATGAAATTGTTGTTAATTTTCTTCACCTGGTGTGTGCCCCGATGCCCAGTACACTCTTTTGCATGGTTCATTCAACTTTTTACTGTAACTGAAAACAAGTATACGGCAAATGTAGCATTTCATAAGCAAGCTAGCCTGCCAACAGCCTTACTATGTCGATTTAAGTTGGTTTTGTGGGCTGTAAAATGTTTTAGGGCTCCCAACTCCTGTAACGTTAGCTAACGTTGCTTGTCCTGAATGCCATCTCAACCGGAAGTCGTCATTTACTGCCGGTTCTTCCCACTTTGACATCCCAACATCACTGCTTCACTTCTTAAAGGTAAGTTTTTTTCATTTGCTAGCTGCTTGTGCTGATACGAATGTTGTCAGATGATGTGTTGGCTCTGTTGCATTGGTGTTTGCGCACTTATCAATAAGCTATGAGGTGGCTGTTAATAATTTTTTCTCTGAGATCTCATCTGCTTGATAGTTTTGCTTTCTGTTTTCTACTTTCATGTTGCTGTACAGGGTTGACATTGGTATTAAATGTAAATGAACTTTTTGAAGTGACAGACAGTGGCATTATTTTTCTTTTGGTTGATGTTTGGCACTTTCATTGGGATGCTTTCATGTTGCTGTTTTACATAGTAGTGAAATATAAACACATTGTTATTAATCTGAGAGGCAGAATTGCTTTTGTGCATATTTTCTCCTTGCTTTTTGCTGATGTTTTGAGGGCTTATTGCAAGCCATGCCTGTTGTAGAAAATATTATACTGTATATTCATAGGCTTTAGGGTTGTAAACATGACTGCACGCGTGCCTTTCACATAATTATATCCCTATTTTATTGACTGCATAGGGAGCAAACAGCTTTTTTCACAAAGTCATATTTTCTCCACACATTTCATATTCAGTTGAGCATTAGATACATATTTCAATTCAAAGCAATGGGCTTATGTACAGCTTGGTTTACTCTTCTTCATATCAACATTTCAATTATGCTATATCTTAACTGCTGAGCTCCTGTCAACTGCCCTTCTACATTCAGCTGCACAGTATTGCAGTATGTACTGATTTGCTGCTTATCAATGCTACATGACATTTTATGAAAAAGTATCTGCTTCAAATCATGCGGTTTTTGGTGTGTACATGTCCATCTCAATTTATTAGATGGATGATTCTTGCAGTTTTGTTACTGTCACTCCAGATTTCTTAAGTGACGAGAACATACTTGTATACCAAATATTAAGTTTGTAGATACTTAAATAATATCTGTTCCATATTAGATAGCTGACTGAGCTCTAACACAAAAGCCATAACCATCAATGACGACACCTTGTCAAAATGTTTACTAGTATAATACTAATAAATATGACATAAAAAGTACTAACAAATGTATTAAATAAATAAAGACAGTACATTTTAATCAAATAGTGTAACTATTTGACCAATATCAAAGCAGTAGTTTCCAACCTCAGGGTCGGTCACACACACACACACACACACACACACACACACACACACACACACACACACACACACACACACACACAC
>JBBPCS010003344.1:0-12396 GCA_037974645.1 Hollardia meadi
CTCTCTCTCTCTCTCTCTCTCTCTCTCTCTCTCTCTCTCTCTCTCTCTCTCTCACACACACACACACACACACACTGCTCTCTTCCCTTTACAGCAGCATCAGTAAATAGTTTGTGCTATAACAGGAAACAGCACATGGACAGAAAAGTGACTCAAGATGAACCGAAAAGCTAGCTAGCCTCTCCTGAAACGGCCTCTAGACGTTTAAAAACGTATTCAGAGCTAACAGCCTATAAGAGAGCTAACTCAATATAAGGCAGATATTCTGATATTCAAGCTAACAGTTTGGTAGCTCAGTAAAATTTAAAAATAAAGTCATAAATTAACTGTTAGCAGGTTAGTCTGCGCAGGCTAATGCTGCGGCATAAAGATCAAAAAGTGTGAGTCTTAGATTAGCAGCTCAATTCATTCAAATCTAGCATTAACAGTCTAATAGCTAACTGAATACTGAAGCTAATATCATTCTTAAGTCAAGGCTAACTGTCTAATAGCTAGCTAGTAGGCAGCCAACAACTTTGTACCTACTTTAAATGAACAGTTCATGAAAGTCGAAACTATCAAAATTATTGCTAATGAAAGGTGATGCCACAAGCCTAGCTTACTTAAACCAAGGCTAATGAAGGAACAGCTAACATAAAACAGCTAAAAAAAAGAAGATTAAAAAACAATGAATAACTGTGGTAAAATAAACAAGGCTAAGTGCAGTCAAGTCTGAAAATCCGGCTAACGCTGCAACTGAAGCTGAAGGGGAATAATCTAACTAAACTTGAAGCCAGCTGACTGATAGTTGATTAAAATTAAAACTAACAGATGACTTAACTATCTTACTGTAAATTAACCACTGACCTTAATGGAGGAACAGCTTAAAGAAAACAGCTAAAAAAAGATTGAAAAACAATGAATAACTGTGGTAAAATAAACAAGGCTAAGTGAAGTTAAGTCTGAAAATCCGGCTAATGCTGCAACTGAAGCTGAAGGGGAATAATCTAACTAAAATTTAAGCTAGCTGACTGACAGCTAATTAAAATTAAAACTAACAGATTAGTAATGTAGTTTACAATTTAACTGTAAATTCACAGTGTTTAGCTAATCTTAATGGAGGAACAGCTTACAGAAACCAGCTAACATTAATGAAGCGAACAGACTCATCAATGCTAACAGTCTATAGCTCACCAAACTCAACTTCAAACCAGGCAAATGCTGTAGGTGAAAGGTTCAAAAGGGAGAATCTCAGTTCAACAGCTCACTTTATTCAAAACATTCCATCAGGTAAGTAGTTAGATTAAAATATATCATTTATAAATAAAGCTAACAGTCTTATAGCTCACTACGTCAGGCTCTTCAACGTCAAAGCTAACAGTGCATTAGCTCATACAGTCTGAGCTAACGCTGCATTCACGCTATGTTTCAGAATGAGAAAAAAGGGAAAACCTCCCATTATTCCAACTTAGAAACACACATATTAGATAGTTTCACTTTTATTTCGCTTTGCATAAACACCAGATAAATGGTATTTAATAATTCAGTCATTTTGTTATGTTACTTTTAGCCATGTTATTTGCCAATAAGTTAAATTAATTAAGATTAATTGGATTGTGTTGTAGTGTTATTTAGATGTATCTGACAGAGATGGTGGATTTACGTTTTGACACTTTTATGAGCCTTTTTACCAAATCGTGTTGACATAAATTCCTGGTATTTGACTTAAATAGTGGTCTGAGCGATACATTGTCAATGCAGCATTAATACTCTTCCTGGTTAGCGAGAGTTTGTAGGTCATGTAACTGTTCTCCATCGTCATATGTTTCCTCCAAGCTAATGTGGAGTGTCAGTTAAGGTGGAGTGCTGGAGGCCTTGTTATTGACTGATGGTTGACACTGATGCTAGCTGAATGCTTTTTGGTCTCTTTACAAACCTTGAGAACAGAGATGACAATCTGTGACTGGCCGGCCTGGATGGCGATGGTGCTAAGAGTGGTGAAAGACAGAGAAAGCTTCATGCTCCCTTCTCCTCCTCCGATTCTTCCTTCTGCCTTCTTTTGTCCTCCGCATGTCTCTTCAGTCTCTCCAGTTGTCATCACAAGGCTAAATGCAGGAAGTTGAGAAATGGAAGAACCTTTTTCTTTTCTTCTCTCTTCTTCTGGGTTCACTTTAGGCTCGTCTCTTACTTTGATTTCTTGAAAGTCATCTTCTTAAGATAGACATCAAGTTCTTTCTCCAGTTTTAAAGGCTTATTCTTGTTGTTTTATTTTCCCTTTTCTTTGGTTTTCATTGTTGGTGGCTTCACATGCAAAGTTCCCCAAACAGTTCCTGAGTTGTGTTGGGAAGTGTTCCACTGTGAACCCCTTTAGCCAGACTGGTGGTTGGAAGTTTCTAATCTCCTAAAGAACAATAGAAAACATGAATTAAATAAAAACTATCTGTATAGATTTGACACAGTTAAAGCCTTCGATGGGTATCAACCAAAAGTCCAATGCAAAAGGTCACACATGAACAACGTATACGTTAAATTTGATTCAACACTGGACCCTTTCAAAACTCGAGCCAACGTATAAAACAGACTGAAAATGACCCCTTCAAAACATAAAATATCCCATCGCTACAATCTCCCCGTGCCCAATGCATAAATAATAAATTCCATCAACATTTATTTTTCTGTTAAACTCAAGCTGGCATCAGCCTGTACGGTAGCTAACGTTAGCTTAAGGATATAGATGATATCTGTTACATTAAGCTGTTGGCTTACCAGCAGTTTATCATTACCATAACTAAAGAGCAGTCATAACTTAATATGTCACTGTCACAGAGTACCGATAACGTAGCCGCGATGTAGTTTTGATCACTAAATCAGTAAATTCACCTCGTTTTCTACTGATAAAATATTTGTCAGTGGCACAGTGAAACCCTGATTCTTATTTTAGCATAATTGAAAACAAAATTAATTAGTATATCTAATATAATTTATGTCTTTCTCACTCATTGGGCGTACAGTTTTCTCAGTATTGTTATTGGCATTTGACCCCCTCCCAGATTCAAATCACCGCCTGTTTGGCCTGTTTCTCTTCCATTTTGTTTCTTTTTGCACATCTTGTCATTCATGGAGAAATTCAGCTTTTCACGTCTGTTTACAAAAGAAAAAGAAACTTTTGGCGACATGAGGATGGAAAGTTTGAGCAACCGGCTCGATGACCAATCACGTTTTTGAATCTTTATTGTGAGTCAAAGGGGTCTCCTGTTTCTGACATTCACCTTTATTTGAAGGTTTTCGTTGTTGTGATGCTGAAAACTATAATTAGTAAGTAAGATGAGAAATTATGACAAACACATTGATCAAACCCTCATTTCTGAACAGATTTTTCTGTTGCATGAAGTTGTCTTTGGTTTGTGAGAAACAACAGAAACATGTTTAATTCAGCAACATTAATTCAGGCAACAATAATTAAACACCATCAAACCGTATACTCGATCAAAGAACTATTTTTTATATTGACAGAAGTCAGATATTGTTCTCAAACAACAGCAGACCACCAGTTAAAAGACATAAAATATACCAGTACCACTTCCTATCATTGCACTATTTACAAAATGTCTATATGTTGTAATTAATGGTTTTTATCAATAGTTTATTCATTCGACTTAAAACACGTGGGGTTGTCAGGTTTTGAAACATCTGTCTTTGTAAATGTTATTAATCCATCAATAAACGCTTGATAAGTTTTTAATAAATAGATGTTGGTCAGTTTTCATAACCTAACACACACGCATTGGTCTTACAGATAGTTAATAGTAATATTCCTTTATTTACATGTCCAGTATTTGAAAAAGATGTTTACTTTTTAAAGACTTT
This sequence comes from Hollardia meadi, assembly GCA_037974645.1. Classification (NCBI taxonomy): domain Eukaryota; kingdom Metazoa; phylum Chordata; class Actinopteri; order Tetraodontiformes; family Triacanthodidae; genus Hollardia; species Hollardia meadi. Next base: position 3,847 of record JBBPCS010003344.1, read on the forward strand.
AAAATGCGAATGAATAATAAAAAATACTTGTCAAAGACATAAACATAAAAACAGATGATGGAATTTTAAAAAATGAAAATAATAATGTGTCAATTAATTGGATAAAGCACACCTGCTTTCATGTTATTTAATATTTTTGAGAAAATGTAAAGATAAATGAGCAGAAAACTGAAATAAGTAGCTGATCTTTCATCCAGTTACCGGTTTACCTGATTTAATGTTTGAAATTAATAATATTAATTAATCAGATTTAATGTATAATATTTGGTACTTTACGTGGGTTTTCTTGCTTCACCGATATAATTTAGTAACAAAATGTGGTGATGGATGTTTTAAAAAAAAATATCTTAAAAATGTTTTTACCTCCTTTAAATCCTTTAAGGCTTTAACACTGATGTTTTTATTATCCCATCTTTACATTTACTGCTGTTGAGATGAACACCGGACATAAAATCAAGTAAATTTACACAGAAAGAGAAGATTGAGGCAGTTTTAGCACAGTACCTGAGCCACGTGTGTCAGGACGTTTCCCTGCTGCTGCTGCTGCTGCTGTTGAAACTGTGGAGCCACGAAAACAGTCTGAGGAAACACAGCTGAGAGAGAGAGGAGGTAAAAATAGATGTGGTTTCCAGTTGGATTATCAGTCAGATGAATGACAGAGAGACATCTGCCTTCCATAAACAAACACTCCTCTCTCTCTCTCTCTGTTTCAATGACACGGTGTGTAAATATATCTGAACCAGGCGGAACAAAAACGAAGACACACAAATCAAAGAGAAAGACCTCTTCAGAGAAATCATGAAGTCGTCCATCAAAGTAGTGCTGGAAGGTAATTAAGTACATTTACTCAAGTGCTCTAAACTTAGTTTTTCTTTTACTTGACTCGACTTATACGCCACTACTGTCAGAGAAAAAAAGGTTACTGTACTTTTTACTTCACTACATTTAATTGATAAGTTAAATGACTATTGATTTTGCAGATTCTGAATAATAAAAAATGTAATAAATAAGTTATGACATATTATTATAAATAAAGCCTTTATTGATTCACAAGGTAGCCAACATGTAGAATAATAACACTTAGTAGCTCCAGTTTCACAGCACACCAGCTAACTGATGAACACATTAATGGAAGTGTAACTGTAGAGGATCAAAACTGCCAAAATAATAAATAAATAATTAAATTGATCCAATAAATAAATATAAAAGTAATTAAATATAAGAGAAATTAAGATAAAATATCAATTAATCTTGTAAATACATTGATTTTGATTATTTTTGGTGCATTTAAATGCATATTGATGTATTTATTGAGTTATTACTTTTGGCAGGTTTGGTCCACCATAATAATTCAGTGATATACATTATTCTGATATGGGTCATTCGGCATAATGAGTTCTGCTAATACTTTAGTACTTCTACTTATTTAGAATTTTGAATGCATGACTTTTAATTGTTATTAATAGCGTGGTATTGCTACTTTTATTAAAGTAAAAGACCTGAGCACTTCTTCCACTCCTAGCAATACTGACCACAAATACCTCGGCATATAATAAAATATATACAGTTACTATGTACATATATTTATATACATACCTGCACGTGTACATACACAGGCAGTATGTGTAGCATGTGCAGTGTCAGTGTTCAAGTTCAATGTCATTTATTTATGGTGGCATGCGGAGGATGAGTTGAGTCTTTGCAATAAATTTCACTCAGTTTAAAAACAACATTCAAAAATCTTCAACTGTCAACAATCTTTATTCAGCATGTTTTAAAATAACATTGAAAATGAATGTCCATGGTCACAATTACCAACACAATGAAAAATAGAAATAAAAAAGGCAGAGAGGTGAATAATAAACTTCCGTTTTAAAAACAAGCCAACAAATTAAAACTCTCCTGTATAAACACAATGACATCATTCTGGCACCACACTCGACCTTTGACCTCTGTCCTTTAGGAGCCTCGTCTGCCACAAAGCAGAACGCTGTGGTCACCAGGCACTTTTGGGATTTGCTTTATACAGACCGTAGTCTTCTTTCCTGAAGAAGGCCACTTCTGTTTCATTCGCTGAAAAAACAAACATGTTAGACTCAACATTGTGATTAAACTACACTTTCAAAAACCATTTTGTGCCACTGCATCCAAGGCAATGTTAGCTAGCTGTGGCAGACGTTAGCTAGCTGTGGCAGACGTTAGCTAGCTGTGGCAGACGTTAGCTAGCTGTGGCAGATGTTAGCTAGCTGTGGCAAAACACGTTTGTCTGGTGATTTTCAAATGTAACTGGTCATTGAAATTATGCATTTTAATTAGACTTTATTTATGCAAATTCCTGAGCACCTTTAGATATAAAAATAACCATCTTTGTAAATTATAATAAAAATTATAATAATAATTTTTTAACCATTAGGCAGTACCAATGCCTCCGAGGCCCACTAGATGATGCTCTGAGGCCCACTGGTGGGATAATTTTTTTGGGGGGGGCAACATAAACAGGAAGTATAGTATATTGTTGTCATGGAGTCAGTTAGCTGTAGGCTACTATTTGAGACCTGTATTTTTAGCCTATTATTGTTTACATCTTGGCACATTGGCAGCATTAGCATAAGTATGCCGAATTAGCCGTTAGCGGTTCCTGTTTGCAGAGTACTCCTGGATGTACAGACAACTATCACTGGATTACTTTCATACTGAAGTAATATTTTCACAGGGGTTCTGGAGTTAAAGGAGCAACATTTTTTCTGTAATTTCTGGGCGGATTTATTGTCGTTTATTCACAAAGTTGGAGATAATGATATCCTTGGAAAGTGTAAGCGACACTGGATCTAAAAATTTCATATATAATATTATATGCATCATTTCTGTGTGTTCAGATGACTCAGAGATGGAGTTTGATTTCTGATGCAATTTGACCATAATTCCTTCGCATTAAGTCTATTTGTTTATAATCTACAGAACACCTGACACTGACATAAAGACATTGTATGTTGTTGGTTATATGTACATGTATTTTTTCACCTACTTGTATGTATATTAAAAGTTTATTTCTACTTATCTTTGTTCAGTTTGTTGTCCCTGTTTTAGCTGTATATTTATATCTTCCTGTAAAGCCACTTAAAAACCCTGAATCAAATTCTTTGTATGTGTTCACATAAATGCGATTCTGATTGAAGTACGTGTTTAATGAACAGCAATGAGAGACTCTTACCAACGCCAGCAGCTCCGAGGGTTTGGTCATTTTGCAGAATGAGCTTTTCGTCGTCGTCTAAACTCATCACCAACTCATTAGTCTGCCAAAAAGAAAATTAAAACAGTTTCAACCGAGTTCTTACATTTTAAAACTTATCTAATGCTTTGAGATTAAAATGTGGCAGATTCGTACAGATTCTCAGCTCATCACATGGAGAAAAAAAAAATAAATCTTTGAGATTTAAGCACAGTTCCACACTGTGAAAGCACACTGTGGCTGATGGTATGACTGGTTTCAGTGCTGTATGCAGGTATAAACAGCTGCTGTTCCACTGACAGATGCCACTATTCACCTGCAGTTACACTGTAAAAACTGGGAGGTTATACCAGAACATTACACACTCCTTGTAGGCAGCTGTCACTCATTAAGGTTACATTTTAGTATTGACTAAGCTAGCAGTGCTAATGTACGGAGCTATAATTTTATCCCTGTGTGGTTAGCATGATAAGCACAGCCTGTTGTATCTAAACCATAAAACTGTTATTTCACTTGAATTATTTAATTACTTCAAAGGTACTTAAACAAACAGAACTACTGCCGAGTGCAGCTTCAGCTGTGGAATCTGTCAGTGGACCAGTTGACCATGAGCCACTGTTCTTGTTTCGGGACACTTGGCCTTCAGACAGATTTAGACAGATACCTTTGCTCCATGTGCTTGGTGGATAATCTTCATTGTGTCTGAAAGTACAGGAGAATGGAATCAGATGCAGTGAACACTCAGAACATCACAGCCCTCTCAGACTCAGGATTCATCAGTTAACTCTAACAGGCCATATCACGCTGATCACTTTAATCAGACTTCAGTTCAATGTGTCAAATGAAGAACACGATGATGAAGCTTCAAACTTCACTGCTGCTTCATTCAGTTTTTGAAGTTTTGTAGCTGAGTTAGTGGGAGAAGAAGAGAATGATAACTGAGAAATATGGAGACGCACACTAGAACGAGTTTATGAGGACATTTCTATGGAAGCCTGTAAGTCATTATACTGAGAGACTTTCTCAAAATGATCAACTTCTCAAATAATGATGTAATATTACAAAATACTGAGAAACTTTCTCCAACTATTTATCTCCAAACAAAATCATCTTTACTTTGAAAAAGTTTCTCATTATTTTGAAGAAGACTAAATCTATTAGAGTCAGTGGGGTGTTGTGCTGCTGAGAAGGCTTAATAACTAAATATAATAGGAAAAACTGATTTTCCACATTAACACTAATAAAAAACCAGGTCAGGCGTACATACCATAAGCATATTTCTTGAATGGAGGAGGAAGCCCCGGTCTTTTAGCAATATCTGGAAGAAAATGGCGGATTTATTATGACTTCAGCCTCTAATTAATTACATATGATATGATATACGAGTATTAAGGCCACTTTAATTTAAAAAAAAGATCTGGGATTTTGAGAATAAATTTGTAATATTTTAAGTAAAAAAAGACAAAAAATAGTGTAGATTTAAAAACTCTGTTAATACTAAAAATGGCCGATCTTAATGAAGATACAGGTTTCACCTACTGACTGTATATAAAGATGGCATAAAGATTTTACAGCTCAGTCTGTGGTTCTCACCGTCTCTGACGAACTGAATGAAGTCCGGCACCGTTTGGTCCAAATTGACTCCGTGAAACACGACCGGTTTGAAGTTCCTGTGCTCGAAGGACCTCACCAGGCGGACAGTGATCACAGCTTCCCCGGCCATGTCCTGCTGGACGCCCCGCTGTCGCTCCGACCGATGACCGCTGACTGAAGTGTGTTTTCACGGGAAACGTTGACTGTGTCGCACAGGTACGATAATTGTGATTAGCATGTGTTTGTAGCAAACATATCTGATGAGGCCGGAGCAGTCGAGAATGTTCAGCTATCAAGGCTCGATCAGTCGATAACCGAGCGACTCTGTTTCTTCTTCGTGTTTATTGCGGCGGCAGAGACGGCTCTTTACCGCCACCTGCTGATTTTATTTAACTACTAAACTTACCTGCGACAAATGCAAGTTTTATGATCCACAAATAAAAACAAGATTTACAGTACTTGTATATAAATCGATTAGGACGAGTTGTGATTTATCTTACTAAATTTACTGTCAAACCCACAATTAAACCAACCAATCTGAACAAATGTACAACAATTTTACAATTAAATAAACCTTCACAAATATTTTTAGACATTTATATCCACAGGAAGCTTTTGTGAATCTTTTTATTGGGAACACACCAATTCTCACCAATTACTAATGTTCCTCCATATTAGAATTTAATCATCAGAATGTTGATCCTCCGTACATTAAAGATCTTTCAGTTTAACCATTTAAGTTTTAACCACTGACTGTATATAAAGACGGATGACATGAGAATTTCCCCAAAAGTGAAGCCAAACATCTGGATGGCCCCCTGTTGGCGGGCTGCAGTATAGGTCATAAACCCCTCCCCCTCCATGTTAGCAGATGGGCCAAACTAAAAACTCAAAGTACACTTCAAATAAATTTTTCCCAAAGATTGTTTTTGTCATTTTAGGTAGTTCTTATCACGCTGATGTTTGTTCAAGTGTTCATTTTTCTGATCAGTTTGGTTTTTATCAGTTATTTGATGCTATAAAAAGAGGCTGAAATGTCATGACTGACAGCTGAGCCCTGCTTGTGATTGGGCGGGCGGGTGTATGGGCGGGAACTCGATACTGTGGCTCCATCCCCCGATCACTACTGCACAGACCCTGGCTCCAAATGATGTCACCAGAACAAGATGGCAGCGCTCGTATCCGGGATATTTTGACTTCTTTTTTGTACAGTGGGAGGAAGTGGAGACGCGGCGGCCATCTTTATTTAGGTCAACGGTTTCAACTTTTGGTTTTGTATTTATTTCTAGGTTTTTATTTCATTTTATTGACTTTTAGCGATTTTTGACATTTTATTTGTTTTGTTTAGTCCAACACAGTTTTATCTCCTTTGTTTGAATTTTGTTTTGTTTGTGAAGCACTTTGGGCTGCATATTTGTATGAAAGGTGCTGTATAAATAAATAAAGTTGAAGTATATAATACACACACGTACACACAGAGAAAAGATTTGCTTCCTGTTTTATCTTAAGTGTTGTGTTACAATCAAAGAGTGCAATATAGGACCAATTAATAGACATATACAAACATACTCATACACATGCATAATCTCAGAGTTTTTTGTTTGATTAAACAGACAAAAAATAACATTTACATTCATTTAATAAACCTTTATCATTTTTCAGTTATATTTAACTCCCTCTCTACTTCTTTTCCCTTATTGATCCACTGATACTTCAAAAACATTTTGAGACGTTTGGTGTTTAATTGTTGTGTTCAGGTCTTTTTCCGTCTTCATCGTCCCTCAAATCATCAAACATTGTGTTTAAAGTGAAACTATAAACTTTTAAGTTGTAAACAAAATTGATAAAATCGGACTTCGCTTCCTCCTGAGCCACATGTGAAAAATACTTTCATTTCTGATTCTAATGTCAGAATTCTGACTCAAATACTTTTTTCCTCTTCCGTACAGTTGAACGTCTCACTTTTTAAGAACTGGATATTCAACACCAGCACCACACGTTTACAGTCCCTTCAGTCCCCCCATTCTTATTACACAACTCTATTGAAATGTAAAGTTAAGAAATCTTTTAAAAGTCATCAGTCTCTCACTCCTCTGTGTCTCTCTGATTCTTGTTAGTGTATAAAAAGTGGCGGTCATGAAAGAATGTCCAGCCGATCTGGAACACTAGACATCACCACAGAGTCCAGGAGGATCCACTTCAGTCGGCTCCGGGTCGTTCGGGCTCCGGTGTCTTGTGCTCTCCCAGCCCCTGCGGATCTTCGCCAGTCTGAACATCAGGCATGGCAGAGCCAAGAAGGTCCGTCCGACCAGGACCAGGCAGGGCAGGATGAGGGCCAGCAGGTAGACCGGCGGCAGGTAATAAGGGTAGGCCGCAGGGAAGAAGGTGAAGTCCCAGCCGAAGAAGAGAGCGTGCATGACAGAGAGCGTTAAGGCACCATAACCGAGTCCTGACTGCAGACACACAAAGAGACGAGTCAACGCATCGGACACCACAAAGTATAACAAGAGTACTCAGATTACTTTTTTGTTGCAATGAGCAACGTAACGCGTTTTAAAATTCAAATAATCACTTATTTGGTTATGTTTTCAGAAAAGCAATCCATTACTTTGAGAATATTTCCTTTTCTTTTGTTGCCATTACTTGAATGTTTGTTGAAACATGATGTATTGAAATGTTTGACTTATATTAGTTTTTTTCCCCTCTCTTACAATAAGAAGAATCTCCCTCACACCATCTGGAAGCTTCCAGTTCCAACTGATGAACTGACAGAAATAATTCAAAGCTACGATTCATGTTAATCTGCTGACCTGAACAAATGTGAACTCCCTCCAGTTGAGAACATTTCCCACAGAGGGCAGAGAGGTAACAGCCAGCAGAGAGAGGACTCCAAATCCCAGAATTCCACAGGACAGGTAAAGGTCGGACCTCCACACCTGCTGCTCCACCCAGGAGTTTTCGACACCAGCTTTCACCTAGAAGTAACAAACCACAGAAGTATGTGAGGGGGGTTGCTGTGTGTTCATGCAGGTGGTATTTACCTGCCTGCTGCTCACCTGGCGGTAAGCTGCGTTCAGCATCGTGTATCCTGCAGCCCTCCGCAGCGTCAGACACATACTGTACACGGCATGGAGCAGAGCGCAGAGGAAGCTCAGCAGGCCCAGCTGCTTCCGCCCGCACAGCCAGCGGTCCAGCCAGCGAGGAAAACGCTTATATTTGGTTCCTCGGCCGAGCTGGACGACAGCCGCCACCAGACCTGAGGAAACACACGACGTAGTTTTCATCCAACTCTGCTGGAGTGACGAGGCCGTCACTGAGGTGATTTATGACATTAATTCAGAAGAGGTAACAAGGTAAATGTTTACCCAAGCACGCTGCCCTGCCTGATGATATTAAACAGGATTGTTTAATACTGAGTGCAACTGAAACCTCATAAAAATGAGGATTCATGACTTGTCTGAGAGACTTGAAGGTAAAAAGCAAAAGAAGCTTGAATTGATGACCCATAAAAAAGGCTCTGCTGAATGTAGTTGGGCTTTTTGGAGCTGTGCCAAACTGTCAGGACCAATGACATAAATAAAGATGGCCGCCGCATCTCCACTTCCTCCCACTGTAAAAAAAACAAAGCCAAAAACCAGAGTCTGTGCAGTAGTGAGCAGGGCTCAGCTGTCAATCATGACGTTTCAGCCCCTTTTTATAGCATCAAATAACTAATTAAAACCAAACTG
>JBBPCS010003345.1:0-12396 GCA_037974645.1 Hollardia meadi
GCACAAACGTAGCACAAACGAACAGCAGTGTTATTTTCATATTTTGAATGACATGGGGGGCCAGCTTCCTGTAGGTTCTTCCCTTTCCTCTGTGTCAGTTCATTGTACGTGTTACCATGTGTGCCTGCTTGTCCTTCGGTGTGCCTCCATTCTAGTGTTCTCTGTGCCTCACCGTTTCCTGGACTTTGTAAATGCTTGGGACTTTGTATTTTTTGCCATGTTGGATTTGTTTGCCCTGGCTGGACTGGTTTTTGTTTTTTGACTCCGGCCGGCCTTTGACCAGTGAGGAACTTAGTTAAATAAATACAGTTAACTGAGCCTGTTTTGCCTACCTTCTCTGCGCTTGGGTCCTAACCCCTCAAGTTCCTAGTGTTTCCGGCACAGGCCCCGACATCAGATTTATAACATCTATTCCGAATAATATGATTGATTACTTTCCAAGTCCTTTGAATGTTATTTTTACTGTCCTCTAATATTTTATTGTAGTATTCCTTCTTCTGTAATCTCATACTTGAAGTCAATTTATTTTTATACAACTTATATTTTTCTTCACTTTCACTGGTTCTCAGTTGCAAATATTTCTTATAAAGTATTTTTTTCTTTTTGCATGCCCTTTGCAGACTTTTAGTCATCCATGGCTTTTCTTTATATTTATCCTTCACCCAGCACTTTCTAATAGGACAATGTTTGTTGTATAGCTCTAAGAATGTGATCATAAGCCTGATTAGGATCATCAACATATACCTCATCCCAGTTGTAGTTTGTAAGGTCCATCTTTAAGGCCTCAATTCTTTCTGGTGTCCTTATTCTTACTAATTTACAGGACAGCTCACTTACACCAACTGAACATTTAACCTGTAAATTATGTAGTATCACAAAAATAGGAAGATGATCACTGATATCATTTAAAAACAAACCACTTGTTGCTTGTTCGTGATCATTAGTAAAAATGTTATCAATAAGTGTGGCACTTTCTTTAGTTATCCTACTAGGCATGTCAATAAGGGGCCAGAGACCATAACTAAACACTGCATTACAAAAATCTGTTGTTAGTTTCTGTTCATTCCATTTTAACAAATCAATATTAAAGTCACCACAAATAAAAAGTGATTTCTTGTGACATACTTTCGCAAAAATATCATCTATGGTATTCATGAACTGATCAATGCAAGAACCAGGCGTTCTATATATGCAACTCAAGAATATACTCTTAGATTTAGTGGAATGAATTTCAATTGTCAAACTCTCCATGATATCATTAACATAACATAAAAAATACAGTAACATAATGTAAATATATAAAACATGGCTTGGATTAGAATATATTTTATGATAAAATAATGTATAAAACAACATCTAGGCTTTGCAAACATGCTTTATCTGCTCACTGGGATGGTACCTTTTCAGCTGATGGTAAAGATTTGTTGTAATACTCGTCTTGGCATGGGCTGATGGTATATTTTGCAGACCGTCTTAATATCCAAAATACTTCTATATAACTGATGTAGTGTCACCAATTTCCTCATCTTCGGAGGAGTTCACGTTCAGCACTTTATCATAACGGGCCCCATATGGCTGTGTAAAACAAAGCAGGTGTGGATTAAGAGGGGCAGCAGGTTACTGCGGGCAGAAGTGGTCACATTTCTGTAAGTTTATGTTCTGTTTGTTCAACAGCTCTTTGATAAATTGACTATACTGTCTCCCTTTTGTTGCACTTATGGATAATGAGCTTTGTCATTGTTGACTCCAGTAAAATAAAACCAAATGTCCGTTTCATGACCTCCACTGTCCTCTGCAGGGAAGGTGACAGACACTGACTGGCTGTTGTCACATTTATTTCTGTATTTCTGCTGAGTGATTGGCTGTTACAGTATAGTTCCATCCATATTGAGGAAAAACATACATTTTTATTGGATCGGCTATCAAGATCGCCCCACCCTATTAGAAAAGGACTGCATTTTTATAGCGCTTTTCTAGTCTTATCGCCCACTCAAAGGACTTTACAACACAAGCCAGCATTCACAATATCACACACAGATTTAAACACTGGGGTGGTGACAGCGGATACCATGCTAGGTGCCACTATGAGGATTGATAACCATTCAAAATAAGCACCCACCAGCCATCGGGAGCAAGTTAGAGGATATTTCGACATGCAGCTGGCCTAAGAAAAAAGACTTTTTCCAAATTACATTGGTGATAGAAAATTTCCTTGTAAAAGTAAAACAAGGCAGATCCAATTTGGATTCAGTTCAGGCACACCCTGCTGAATCCAACTGAAGCTTGTGCCAAAAGGGAGTAGAAAACCACACAGACTGAGAGCATGAAGAGGTATTTTGCAATATATGGTTCTCTCTTTGGTGGTCAGACCAGCAGAGTTTGACAGAGATGACAGAGTGGAGTACTAAATGGACTTGATGAATATATTGTCAGTAAAAGCTGTATGAATGGAGTTTATTCTTCAACCTTTCACATCTGCTTCCTACTGTGTCTGTCTCCTCTCCACAGGGACTGTATATCTTCTTAGTGTATGCTGTTTACAACAGCGAGGTAAGGAGAAATTCAGTCCATTGTCAGCGCATCTGCCTGTCACCACTGCGGCACATTTTCAGAATGTATCTTTGTATGGTATGTAAGGCTGCCAGCCTTTTTGGAAAAACCAGTGGGTGTAAACACTGCTTCTCATTTAGGTGAGGAATGCCATAAAGAGGATCAAAGAAAAGAGGAAGGCCTTATCTTTCACGGTTAGTGAGTAAAAAGCATACAGCAATGATCAGGTCTACCATTACAGTACAGAATGTATTCCCTCTTTACAAATGTTTATTTTATTATGTTATGTTTATTCATTTTGCTTTTGTGCGGGCAGTTTTTTGATATAGTAGTAGTGTAGTAGCCTGGTTTTATTATATTATACATCATGATAATATCATCACTTTGGCTTGTGCATTTTCAGAACTGTTCCCAGCCAACCAGCTTCCTACCCTCCCAGAGGGCCCCAATTACCTCCTGGGTCCGCAGTCCTCCGACCCCATCCAGCCCTGAGACCAGTGAAACCTCCGGACCCCCCAGCTCCACCTCCACATCATTGGTCATCAAGAATGGTAGGCTGCATTACATGGGGCTGCTATGTGAGCAGTGTGTGTGTGTGTGGGGGGGGGGGGGGGTAATGGGTTGTAAATGGTAGTTTTAATGCAGCATACTCTTACTTGAGTAGATTTTTACTTTTACATACACTCATCACACTTTCATTTGGCTGGGCTGCATAGGATTTAAGAAAAAATGAGACATCCTTGCTTCAGAGCCATCATTTCAAAACAACAGCAATTAAAAATTAACATGTGGCACAGCTGCATCATCTGTCCATTGTTTTCTTAAAGCATATTGCTGTTTATTATCATTATCATTATTATTATTATTATTATCATTTTATGATCTCTGGCAGATGAGCATAACAGTGTGCATCACAACTTGTATTTACTTTGAATTCATATCATATCGAGGTGAAACGTCATTAAGGAGTATCTTAGAACAGCACCTTACGAGGTGCTACATAAGCAGTGAAGGGCAAAAAGTTTGATTGCTCTCTTCAATAACTGATACAACTTATGATACAAAAGAAATACAGCTGTAGAGCCCTGCTCATATATTCCAGCTCTGTGTCACCTCTTTTATGTCGGGTGCCGAAAAAACCTCCGCAAAGGATATACCTGTGCCCCCTCGCTCATAGCTCCTCCGGTGAGCCTCCTCTGTCCTCGTTCATCTGTCCTTCAGATGCATCTTAGGAATTGAGACATCCTTCAAGATGGCCCACTAAGATCGATTTCCTGGTCATAGGCAGGGGGACAGAGGAGAAAGGAGGGCTTAAAATAATGAAATGAGAAGAAGTGTGCCAGCAACAATAACAGTGAGCCAGCATGCAGGACCTCATGCTGTGAATTACCTGCTACGACTTGTCAAAATGTCTGCTGTGCAACCAGTCCATTAAGACAAGTCACCACAAACCATTTAATCCACCCAGTCAAATGAAAAGTAGCCCAGCTGCACCAGATTGGGTAACTTGTTAGTCTGAAATGTGCTTCAGGTGTGTAAATGGGGAAAGTAAAGAGCTAGTGGGAGAGAGGTGGGTCACACACACTGACACACAGAGGGCATGTGCTAGAGGCATAGCAGTTACTCTGAAAGGTTATTTTTCATTTTTGTTCAGCCTTCATCTGTGGTTGTGTATCAGTGTACCTGTCAGGGTTTCAGTTATTTTCCTGTATGGTTTGGACTTTGCACTTTCAATTTGTTAGTTACTTCTGATGTTTGAGTTCTAGTATATTTCCTGTCTTTGTTCCTTTACCTCCTTTTGTGATTGTCTGCTCCGCCCTGATTGGTTTCACCTGTGTCTGGTTAGTCTTCCTTGTCTATTTAACTTGGTGTTCTTCCCTCTGTCGAGGCCAGTTCGTTGTTGCAAGTTATGCCGTAAGCCCTTTTATTTTATTAAACATGCATTTACCTGAACCTGCTCGGCCTGCTGTCTCTGCATTTGGGTCCAAACCCCTTTTCCCTGGTGTTTCCGGCACAAGCCGTGACAGTACCAGTGTACTCTCTACGTCCAACTCTCATTCAATTGTCAGTGTAAAACAAACAATACACAGTCAGAGGTATAGCTGGGAATTCTACGTTCCTTGGGCTCATAATGCCCCACCCCTCCCCCCATAGATACAACTAGGCAGTGTTTTTACATTTTTCTAATTTAAAATGATTTTTAAAAAGTGTCACTGCATATGTCTGTATAGGTCATGGGGTCACCAAAAACATTTGAATCTATCCTCCATATTATAGGTCACTGAGGGTCATTGATGGCCTTCGCTCACGTCATTTTCTCTTTATTTATGTGATTTTTAGCGACATGTCCATTACTGCCGTGAATAAGACTCTCCTGACCGTAAGTGCACTTTGTGGCTGAAATAAGTGAATGATGAGAAAGGATAATGATAGACATCAGACTGCAAATGATGCCATTTCACTTCATTTCATATCTCGGTTTATCTCGTCTATCTTGCAGACACACGGCCGTGATTAATTGACATTAATTGTTTAGAAATAGAAGACCAAATAAAGGGGGTAGGAAGCAGAAGAAACCAAAATATTTTAGTCTGACAATTCTTAGAATGTTCTATTATCATTCATATTCTTTGCATTTTTGTTTCTGTGTGTGTTTCATAAAGCCTTCTTTGTATTGGGCTTTGTGTTGCTTGTTTGTCTTTGTCTTAAATGTTTTGTCCTTGCATAAACTAATGTGTTGGTCGTGAAAAAGAAATTCAAACCATAAATAAGTGTTATTCTTTCAGAGAGCTTCAGAAAGGAGAGCTTTGTGAGTTTCTCTTTAAAGTCTGCATCAGGAAACCAAGTAAGTAACATGTATGCATTATCACTGAACTGTTGTCATACATCATGTTTTTTTAAACATGATTGCATATTGTGTCTTTATGTCTTTTCATTTCAGGTGGTCCAGCTGACTGGGTTCAAGCCATCAGGTACAACTCTAACATCACATAATTTAAGAATTGGTATTAGTTGACACTAAAGTATGGTAACATTGTTAATCCCACACAGAGAAACTGAAGTGTCACTGCATCAGGAGAGCAAGAATGCAGTAATAGTTTTATTATTGCACAAGAGGTATAAACAATATAAACTCCACAGTGGCTGCAGAGCTGCCCAGTGTTTACACACCGAGTAGCACACACACACACACACACACACACACACACACACACACACACACACACACACATAACTCCGTATTATAGTCTGAATGTTATTTTGTGATCCGCAATCTGCTCTTGGTTCAATTTCTGTGCTTGACTAGTTCTCAGTTCTTATTATTACCAGTCCATGTAATATTACCCGTCCTCTCAGAACCTTCTGTCCCACTATAACCAGTCCACCTCTCCACATGTTCCACATGTTCCAATGTGCTCTTCAAACATTGAGCTGAAAGAGGCTCTGCGGTGGGGGGAAGGCCTCACACACCTCACTGGAGGGTAGAGGTTTATGATCAATGTAACAAATGTGGGAGGATCCCATGTGAGCATTTTAGCATTTAGCCAGACCCAACATGCACCTGTTGATCCCGCAGCAGTTTGGTGTGTTTGATTTGTCACTTAGCATGCACGCCGGGTGGTGCTTGATTAAAGTACAATCTTTTTAACTAATGCTGAGGTGCAATAATGCTAACCTTATTCCATAATGACATCATCCTTAATTTCAGTACGTTATTGTGCATTGTTGTAGGCTAACACTAGGTCCAGTTCAGGTGAGACTGCACCCACAACACCCCCCTGACACTGACGCCCAATGACCGTAAATGTTCAACATATGTTGTACATGAAGCTCTCTGGAGCTCTGCTCTCCTGTCACCGCAGACACACCAGCACTTTCCTCAATGCTGCAGCTGCTGATTTCTTTCACGGTCTGTCGTGATTTTTCATGTGACTTTTGTTTTTACTCTGTAACATACGCAACTTGAAATGTAGCAAGGTACAATACTTTTGATAAAAGTGTCACGCTCATGCAATTAACAGGGAAGTGGAGGACCCAGACGCAGACACTGAGCTCAACACTGGTGCAATGATTTAATGACAAAAGTAACAGAACCTTGACGAAAATATTCAAACTTAAGTAGCCTAAAAGTAGAATTACTGATTTTAAAAAATACAAATTAAAAAGTATAAACACACAAAAAACAACTTTGTTACAGTAACGACCATAAATGTAACTTTTTACTCCCCCCTGCCCCTGCCCAGGGGCTGTTCTAGGAATTTATTATTGGTTTAGCCCAGGGGCGGGATGTCAAGAGGTGGCCACAATACGTTGGTCATGTTTGTTCACAGCACG
Organism: Hollardia meadi; assembly: GCA_037974645.1. Taxonomy (NCBI): domain Eukaryota; kingdom Metazoa; phylum Chordata; class Actinopteri; order Tetraodontiformes; family Triacanthodidae; genus Hollardia; species Hollardia meadi. Next base: position 6,886 of record JBBPCS010003345.1, read on the forward strand.
TAGAATTTTTAATATGCATCAATATTTTACTAATGATAGGCTAAAAACCACACTAAACCACAAAATCTGCTGGAAACCTCATATAAATCATATTCGAGCCAAACTTGCAAGAAGCATTGCAGTTCTGGGAAAAACTAGAAATGTATTAGATTACAAAGAATCTCACATTCTCTATTGTTCACTTGTATTGCCATTACTGTGTGGAAGTGTGGGGAAATACTTACAAAAGCAACTTACAGCCATTATGCACTCTACAAAAAAGGGCCATACGGATTCTGAATAATGCAGGTTTTTGCGACCACACTAACAACTGTCACAACACCTGAAGCTCATGGATCTGGTGGATTTTCACACAGCACAAATAATGTATAAAGCAAAAAATAATCCACCAGGTAATATACAAAAAATGTTTTTGAAGGTGAAAGAGAAGGTGGCTATAATTTGAGGGGTGAGTTTAATTTCAAAACTCACAGTGTTCGTACAACTATGAAGAGTATGTGTATTTCTATCTGTGGGGTGAAACTATGGAATGGGTGAGATCTGGGTGTGGATCTCAAGCAAACTACCAGCATGACTCAATTCAAAAAGATGTACAAAGAAAAGATTTTCAAAAGGTATAGGGGGGAGGAAAGGTGGGTCACTGGGTGATATTGGGTTATGATTATATATGTACACATATATTAGGGTTAGGGTTATTAAAGGGTTAATATTTATGAACATGGCATAACTATTATTTGTTAATGACTAATATATATTTACACAAGATAAAATGTTTAGTCAATGATTTAGTATATGTATATAGGATATTTAAAATAAATAAATATATATATATATATTATGATATTAATATACTTAATAATAAATTAATTGATATATACTGGATGAAATTATAAAGATAATTATGGGTTAACATATTTGTATATAAGATATAGCAAATTAGTTTAATGTGCAAGTGTAGAGTATGTATATATATATATATATATATATAAACAGGAACATGGGATAAGGTTGTTAAAAATCAGATAATGGAAAAGGGGTAGGATTTAATAAGTGTATACTTCTTCCTACTCCTTTTCGAGCATGTAAACTGTGTTTTTTGTTTTTGTCTCTTTTGAAAAAAAATTGAACTTAACAGAAGCTTTTCTGTTCTTTCTGTTGTCATTTTGATATTCTTAACTTATTTGCTAAGAACTTAAATTTTACTGTTGGTTTTCTTTTTTTTTTGATGATGTTCGAAATAAAAATCTATCTGTCTGTCTGTCTGTCTGTCTGTCTGTCTGTCTGTCTGTCCGTCTGTCGAAAACATAAATGAATGGGCTACATGCATACCCAGAACGGTTGCTGGTCTATTTCACAGAACGAGAAATAGGCCCTACATAAGACCTTTATCTGAGCTCATTTACAATACTTAAGGCTATTAAGTAGTCACATGCTCTTAGCAAACCACAACACAAAATGCATTATGCACTCAAAACATAACAATGTTGACTGTATGAACTTTGATTACATATAAGATTTCCATCTATTTGTATTACATAAGTTCAATGGTAAGGGTCACATTTAATGCAATGTTTTTCTATCAGGTTAAGTCAATGTGAATAAATTAGATAACTTAGTATGACTAAGTAAATAGATAGATAAATGAATCCAAAAAGGTTTATTCAACTAACTTTATATTGAAGTTATGTAATTAAATTACATGTAATTTTATATGTAATTAAAATACATAGCATCGATATTTGAGCATAATTATTTTTTTGAGCGTGCAAATCCAGGGTTCTAATCCTCTTCATTAACTCAATGACAAATCTAAATTGTATAGTATATTATAGCATATAGTGATATAATAAGACAATAAATCAATAAACATGTTTAAGGGAGTTCAAGTCATGGACAAAGTGACTACACAGTAGTTCCTCCTCACATGAAGGGGTAACTAAATCTCACTTGAGATCAGGTCTATCCCTGATTGAATCAAACGTACGGGGCTAAGATTACTACTGTGACTTTGTTCTCCAATGAAAGTCATTTGAAGACTTTGTACTGAAGGTATTGATTTTCAGGTGTGAATCCTGGGTCACATGGTGGCTGCTTCAATCGGCAGTAGACGTCTGACCCTGTGGAGATCTCTCACTGCTGACATGAAATAGAACACATGTGTTTACTACATTTATTCACACTTTGTGAAATAACTCTGGTCAGTGACATCACCTGAACATGTAAGAAAATGGCTGGGTTTTGTTCACCACCTGTAAGTTTAAAATCCCAGCATCCTCTTGTGTCCTGTGTTCCCTCATGGTTTGTCATGTTAGGAATGCAGAAAACTCTACCTGCTTTCTCTTTGTCTGGTTTTAAATAACACTACGTACAACGCATTTTGAACTAGCCTTGAGAATTAAAAGAAAAATATGTATTTGCATTTATTCTCATTGAAATTCCTCATTTGAGTTGACTGAATGAACTGTCAGTTCATGGTGATATCGTTACTAATAGTGTTCTTTCCTGATGTTTTGGTGTGTCTGAATGCCAAGTATTTGTATTTTTCTTCTTAATTGTTACTTAAAATAGGCAAACACACCGAATAGTTCTTAAAAGGCATCACCTGTTAATGACTTCGATGAAAAAGATATAAGCCTCCTAAACCCTTGATGGTAGACATGCGGGTCAGAGCACAGCCACTGATAACGCAGGAGATTCATGGGGCCCAGAGGAGAAAGATTCTCCACTTACCTGCACAGTGTACAGCATTAGGACTGTGTGAAAACTGGCCCAGTGTCTTTTATTGATTTGAATGTGCAGGCGGACACAACAGATGGTCCCCATATTTACAGAGGGTTAAGTCACTATCAATGGCTCTAAATTGCCTGGCGGTAGGGAGAAGGAAATTTGTAATAATCACAAAATGTTTAGCCATCTGTGAAGAGCGCATGATGGACGGTGTTTGAGTGCCGCTGCTTGTTCATTGTTGACCGACGAGACAAAGGAGAAGTTCATTCCCTTAATCAGAAAGGGACAGCGCTGGCTATTCACGCTTTCAGCCATTAACTCCTCCAACACCTGCTCTCTCCCACTCTGCCTTTCATTTCCCTCCTTTCTTGTGTCCTCTTTTGTACACAAACACACTTGCACTCCCGTAATGCAAAAACATTGAACATCAGATTGAGCTGGGAGTAGTAGCTAATGCCTTTCACTTTACTTCACCGCAGGTTGTTGAACTGCAAACGGAGTGGATCCTGATACTCAGTTACAAGAAGCACGCAGCACACACACACACACACACACACACACGGAGATGAAGAGTGTGGAAGAAAGGATGAAGGATGAAGAAATTAGCTCCACCTTCTCTCACTCTGTCATCTGTTCTCAGATCAGATCAATGTTCCCTCCCTGTGTTTTTCTTTGTGGCCAGCAGTATTTTGTGATGGAGCTGACTCTCTGGCAGCCATGTTGGAGGTCCTCAGCTGTGATACGAAAGGAGTAGTGAAGTGATGAATGTTCACAAATCGCTATCTCTATTGGAAAGTAATTATTTTGTGTGGAAGATATCCTATTTATCCCTTGTTGCCTAATAGCAGCATGAGCAGATGAACTGACCCCTTCAAGGCACAAATGAATATCTTTGTTTTGGGAGCTAAAGCTAAAAACAAGACAGTTCACTGCATCACAGCAAACAAAACAAAAAAAAGGATGACTTTACTCCAATCACAAATGAGCTTTAGTGGAGGCAGAAATCCCAGCAGCAAGTCTCTAAAATCCTCAGTTAATAAAACTCACCTGCTGTATTAATGTGCTATATTGGTGAACTAAACCTTGAATAATATTCATCAATATTATAATAATATTATTGTTTTGACTTTTACTTCTAATGCTACTGGCTTACCAACACCCGCACAGCAACTCTCAGCAGCAACTGAACTGTCTGACCTTTACAAACACAGCTCTTTACTGGACTCGGGATGATGCCTAGTTGTGGTTGGGGAAGAAAATTTGGGAAGCAACAATTGCCATCCCTTTAATCTCCATAAAATTGCACGTACTAAGAATGATATTGTGTGACTAATATTAATGCTTTGTTCATTCTTTTGTTTTCATTTTTCATGTAAACAGCTCCAATTCAAGCTCACCACAAAGAACCAAACACCCCGATATGGAAATATATTGTGGTTCATGACATGTTGTCTTCTAAGCATTTTCAGTACGGACCATCAAGTTTTATAACAACTTGCCGGAAAGTGTGTGTTGAGTCACGCAGTAAATTGTAAATAATAAGAGTGGACCACAGCAGCTCAACAGGAGCAGCCCGTTCTCATCCCCAGCTCGTCAGATATCGCCGTTTTGTCACGGCCCCTTCCCAGGCACGAGGTATACCCTTTAACGCATCACTTTCATACGACTTGAACAGATGACGTAGCTAAACTTACTTTCCAAAGTGAGAAAGTGCCAAGAGGTGGTCGAGGTTGAGTGGAGGGTCACACACACGACCTTCGCCCAGGAGACTGGAGTTTGTGTCCCGTTTGAAACCAAGCGTCACCAGTTATTTCCTGAGCCTAACCATGTGGTTTTTGTGCCTAAACTTAACCAAAGTAACGTCGACCTCCTGCGTCAGGACGTCAGGTGCTTGCGAATGGCACATGACAGAACGTGGGTATGTGGCGACCTGGGGTAAGACAGGCATGGCCCCACTGCACCGCAAGTTAAAGGTTCAAACTGATTGAATATGCGTGTGGATACACTGTAGGTCTGTGTTACTCTGCTGGGATTCCTACAGGGAATCATGCTGTAGTTTCTGTGTATCCAGGATTATGTCTAAAGCCTCTTCTCTTTGTTGTGTTGTTGGTTCTTCAACATGTTTGACATTTAGACATTTTTGTAGATGGAATTTCCAGAATTTCCCTTTTGTTCCACCATGAAATGTGATCACTCCTTAACATATGACTATACGTATACTGTATATATCTAAATAATGTGAGAATAAAACTGATGTGAAGTGTTTTCTAAAGTCAGACAAGGCTAAAGAGCCACATTATGACTGCTGTATTGAATCTTGTATATATACAAGCTCTGTAGCATTTGTGCACAACTGATGAACGCTATGCAATAATAGCCGACTCACAAGTGGAGCTTCACTTCTCTGAATTTTATTGGTTTGATGCTATTACAATAAAATATATTTAAAGAAACAGAATGTTTTGGTCACTTTCACTTTGAGGAGAAAAAACACTGCCGTTTACAAGACGAGACGGACTGTCAACTCACAGGAAAATAAAAGGTGAACTAAGAGCAAATATAGAATTAATTCCACAATAGTAGCGATTTGACCTCAACATAAAGCGGAGAACTTGTTGAAATGTACTTTCATCTTGCAGGAGATATTCACTTCACAACATAAATATACTGTACAGAGTGATAACACACAGCTTTCTCAATGGGAAAACCAAGGTGTGTGTGTGTGTGTGTGTGTGTGTGTGTGTGTGTGTGTGTGTGTGTGTGTGTGTGTGTGTGTGTGTGTGT
>JBBPCS010003346.1:0-12395 GCA_037974645.1 Hollardia meadi
CACACACACACACACACACACACACACACACACACACACACACACACACACACACACACACACACACACAGTAAAATGTGGAATTGTCTTCTTCAATAAAATAAACTGTTACCATTATTGTTAAAATAATAGGCTAATAAGAAAAAGAAGTGTGTAAAGTGGAAAAAAAGTCGAAAAATTAGTCACACATCACTGGAGAAAAGTCACAAAAATTGAAGGCAGTACATATTACACTGCAGAACTACACAATAGGCAATAGAAAAACCTGCACACACAATTACTGAAAAGTGCAATTAATTCAATAAAATAAACCAAAGAAATATTTTCATTATTGAGTTGATACTGTTGTTAAAATAAAGAAATAAAAATAAATACAAGTCAGTAAAACAGAGTCACTAAACTTTACTCTCTGCAAAGACAGTATATATTATACTAAAGAACTATATTTTTTATTGTATTTATTTATTTGTTTATTCACAGGGACAATGCATATTCATCAACATTACTGCAAATGTGCCAGAGTTAGCCAAAAAGGCTTATTTTTAACTGTTGTCCCTTGGCCAGGTGTTAGATTGGCCATTAAAATCCCCCCCACAAAAAACATATCAGGTTAGAGCCAGAGAAGGCAAAACACCAACAGCTAAACAGAAAAAAAAACTTAAAGGAGTAAAGCAGCATCATGCAAAGAACATAACAAGCAAACAATTGATACAAACAGTTTTAAGCAGTTAAAAAATGACAACATAAAAACATATTGCTGAAGACATAGCGCAGGAAAAAAAGAAAGAAAAAAGCAGACGAGAAAGAAAAAAAGCCGACAACAGCACAGAACATGCATTTTTCAGCAGTTGCCGGAGGCTCCACAGACGCACACATCTGCATTTCCTGGTCGCAAAATCGTCCAGTGGGTCATCATATGACAGCTTCTGAGCACGTTCTGCATTGATGACATCATCTGATGACAGCAAGACCACTTGATGAACGCAGGTATCTTTTAATCGGCGAAAAACTTCGCTCAGCAGATACCTAGAACAGTCCAGAGATTTGGATAGAGCTCTTGAAGTTGGTTACATAGCATGTCGAGCAGGTGTCTGTGGTGACAGTTGCGGGATGTTATTGTTGTGCATGCACAGGCTACGTGTTTTAAGCAAATTTATATTTTTAAACATGCATGCAGAGTAACATTTTTAAACATACCTGCAAGCAATGCACGCGCTTCATCCCGCAGCCTCGTTCTTTTACTCTCTTCTCTTCGCCTGACTCCTGCTTCCTTTTTGGGGCCATGTCCCAAATTATCGTGGCAGCATCACGTTACCCGTCAGGTTTAACCACAGGGACCTCGCAGGGGGAGACGGGGGCACCGTAATTCATTTTAGGCACTTATGTTTATTATGTAGCTAGGCTTATTGCCTGATTCAATGTTCTAGTTGTAGCTATTTTAGTTGCGCTTCATCTCAAATTTAAATAATTCATCATTAACATTATGATTGAAGATGATCATTTGGCTGTTTTAGTGCAGCACTTAGGGCAGCTTTCAAAAGTTGCTGTTGTGCCAACTACATTAACTTGTAGAAACCTGCATACTGTATAATTTAGTCTGAGACACAAATGCATAGCTCAAATGTCTACCTGCTCAGGCTCCCCTCCCCTCCTCCAATAGAAACACAGGTTTCCATCAGCAGGTCTACAACAGTACACTAAGTTCTTTGGAGAAAGGTGCATGGACTGAGTTACATCTGAAGGACGGAGAAACATCATTAATAGACCCTCTGTCAGCAAATTTGACAGGTAACTTTACAATCTATAACTGTGTAGTGTAGGAAAATATTTCAAAATGTTAGGTCACCTTTTTTCATGGACCCTTTAAAATTTGACCATTATGATTTCCTGCCTCATCGACCTGACAGGCTAGACAGACTTAAGAGACTGAACTGCTGCAAGCCTGGAGAGGCACAGCTGGATTAATTCCAACCTACCACCCTGTGTCAATGTGTATATACCTTGTCATCTCCATATTCCATGTGTAACTAGGCAAGGCAATTTCTGAAGACATTGCGGTGTGAATGCTTAATGTTGAAAAGCTGGTGCTAAACTGCTTTGTTATCTTCCAAAGTTGAGAATGTACAAAAGATGTGGAATATTTTAAGGCTCCTTGAAAAGCTGACGCTTAGCTAAATCGCTGGCTTTAATGTGTGTGGAGAAGCAGTCTTGTCTTGTATAATAAACATTATATATTTAATTTGATAGTCATAAAACATTTTATTATGAAATTATGTACTTATTAATATCATCTTAACTTAGGAAGAGAAATTATAGTCAGAGCACATGAGGGAATCTACCGGTATGTCTGCTCTATCAGTCTGTCTCTTTCAAAATGACACAAAAAAATCATCAAAAAAATTGTCATTGAAAAACTGTTTAAGCAGTTCAATTAATTCAATTAATCACAAATCAAGAAATTCTACTGCCAGAATGGGCAAGCAAACACTAACTGAACTGGCTAACTATTGGCCGCGAGTCCTCAAAAGCAAGATTTGTGTCCACTAGTGCAGAAATGTCAGTGAATGCAACTGGTATATTATGGGCCGGTACCCAGCAGCACTCCTCTAGCTTCCAGCCTGCTGAGAGTCAAAGATCCTCCTTACAGTGAGCCATCACTAACATGGAGGGGGGGTGCAGGATCAGGGGAAAACAGGTGACTTGTCGAGGATTAAACACAGAGATGCAGAATACCTAATGGACCCACATAGATAGTAGGTGATAGAAAATCTGACTCATTAAAGGACTAGCTTACAGCTCTCCACCCGAAACAGGAGGTCCTTTGCTGGACCAGACTGGGTCAGACTTTATCACCAGGTTGGAAAGCAACAGAGGCTCTTGTGGTATTGCAATAACTCTTTTATCATTCTTTTTTAGACAATATGGCGTACCATATCCACAAACCTAAGAATATCTACAGAAAGACTGACCCTGTACCAGAGGATACACCAAAGGTCCGGGGCTATGACTTCAACCAGGGAGTAGACCACCAAGCCTTGCTGCAGTCGTACGTCAGCACAGGCTTCCAGGCTACCAATTTTGGCTTGGCTGTCCAGCAGATCAACAAAATGGTGAGATGGGTGGTACACCCACCCCCCCCCCTCTCCCGCCCCCAATACGCATACTCAAATTTTTAAAGGCTATATTAAAAATCAATTTTTACATACCACAGATTGAGAGGCGTCAGCAACCGCTGAAGGTCGTGAATCAAAGTGTTGAGAAAGGTCATCCAGATTGCCCCTGCCAGAAGAACTGCACTATCTTCCTTGGTTACACCTCGAACCTCATCAGCAGTGGAGTCCGGGAGAGTATCCGCTACCTCGCACAACACAAAATGGTACGATCCTCCTCACATTAGAAATAATGTATGTCCCTGTGCTATTGACAAATGCTACCTCACAGGAAACAGAGGAGTGTACAGAATCTAATCCGATTTGACAAAACAGCAAATTATATTGTTCCTTAATACAATATATTTCCTTTTCTGTGTAGGTGGATGTCTTAGTGACCACAGCTGGAGGTATAGAGGAGGATCTGATCAAGTGTTTGGGCCCCGTTTACGTGGGAGAATTTACTCTGCCCGGCAAGGATCTGTATAAAAAAGGCCTTGACAGGTCAGAGAACATGTCAGATTAACAGGATATACACATTGTAAATTTAGCTAAAAATGATTTGAAATATGTGAACTAGCTGAGCACATTTTAAGATGAGATCCTTAGCATTTCTCTGTTAACTTATCCCTGGCATTTTGTTCTTCATTTGCACACTATTCATTCAATACAAAAAGTTATTTAAGCCATGAAATAAAGCTCTCCAAGGTAACAAGCTTAGTTTAGCTCTGTTGCTAATGGGACACACAATTTATTCATAACTGCCCGACAAGCATTACTCTTTTGTGGAACAGACTGTGTTTTTGTAAAAGATCGCTTCCCCATTTTGGTTGTCAGTCCCTTCAAGAGTCTCCACCATCACCAATGAAAAATACTAAATAGAGAGGTTTACACAATTGAGTGGCAATTTAAAAAAAAAAAAAGATGCCAAAATGGTATCAAAAATGGGATTTAATTTATTGGAAAGCTTAAGGATTATAACTTTAACAGCCTTAGAACCGGCTATATCACATGCTTTTATTTTTATGAATTATAAAATAGCAGGTCATAGTGATCCATAATATATGAGTAGGTCATAGTGATCCATAATTTTTACTGTAACCTATTCATTGTGCATTTCATTCACAACTTCAAATAATAAAATAGTGTTAACATAGTGTGAAGATAGCCTTCATTGACACATTGTTTTGAGGAATATTCAATTCCCCTTTGTCACTTTGGCTGCAGGATTGGGAACCTTCTGATGCCCGATCAAAACTATGTATTATTTGACAAATGGATGATGCCAATCTTGAAGCAGATGCAGCTGGAGCAGAACACTCAGGTGTGTGGACCCTGTCTATGTGTGTTCCTGAAATATTTTGAGGATTGTTTATATAACTTAGAAACTAGACTAGGTCCAAACCTAGTTGAATGGTGTATTGTCAATGTGCTAAATTATGTCCAATTTGTCACAAGGATAGCCAGCTATAGTGTCTATAATGGGAATCCCTGGATATTAAATGAAGCTGCATATGAAATGACATGGTTAAAATACTTTAAATTGCTCTTGCAAGAACAATACTTTCCACTCATATCTTACGATGTTTGATTTTAAAGAGAACTTATAATAAAGCAGAAGCAAGTCTTTAGGCTTCACATAGTAGCAGTTCCAAGACTAGCAGAATATGTTGTGTGTGATAGATTTTTAAATGAGCAGCAGTCAAAGAGTTGAACCGCTGTAAAAGCCCCCTGAGCACATAACTGAGAAATATTCGTGCCTATTCATTTTGATAGAGCAATGGGCAATAGGGAAACTCCAAAATTATTCGACCAATGGTGTTTTATAGGGCTAGCCCTGCTTTGCTGGGGCCCAGACAAAAATGGGTTACAGTATACTCAAAATAAACCAAATAAGTTATTTTGATATACAGTATATATAGCTTGAGTGAGTTTTATTTTTCTGTGATGTTTCTTCTCTTAGGGCGTTCACTGGACTCCATCTAAGATGATCCACCGACTAGGCAAGGAGATCAACAACCCTGATTCTGTTTGCTACTGGGCCTACAAGGTGAGCCCTGGTATACTGTACGCACGTCGGTCTAGTGACCTAAGATATGTACATATATTGAGAACTAATTAACCAACATTTTTACTTCAGTGGTAGAATGGTAACCTGTGTAGGAATGAAACAAATGATTCTATCGCTTCAGTAGGAAAATAGTCATTTCTGTGTTTTTAACTCACCTCCCAGTGAGTGTGTTTTTGTATTTTATGTGTAATCCATTAAGTGATTGTACTGTTACTGAATACGGATCTGGTGTCTGTTGTCTTTAGAATAACATCCCCATGTTCAGCCCTGCCCTGACAGATGGCGCCATAGGAGACATGTTGTATTTCTTCTCATATGAGAATCCCGGCTTGATATTGGACATAACTGAGGGTAAAACGTCTTCATTGGTGTTTTTACCCAATTTGTCTTTGTGACATTAGTTGGTCTCACACAATACATTTGATTTCAGATATATCAAGGATGAACAACTTGGCAGTGGCTGCCAACAGCACAGGGATAATCATCCTGGGAGGAGGTGTAGCCAAACACCACATATGCAACGCTAATGCATTTGTAAGTATTCTGCATTTTTGACTTTGATGTTGTCCCCAGCAAATTTTTTGCACTGGTGGATTTATATTTTCTTTCAGAGCAGTAGGCTACACTAATAAGCCGTTTTTTTTGGGGCTGGACCACCGCAAAATGGGATAGCCCTATAAATGTGGAAGTCTGTCCCTGAATGTCTGCCTGAGTGTCACACCACTAGTTTGTCAAGGGCTTGAGTTTCCCCATTGGCTGTTGCTCTTTCAAAATGAGCAGGCCTGTTATGTTAAGCAACTCCAGATTCTGAATATAGGTGCAGCCTTCTGGGCAATCGTTACGGGTTTGCTTGTGCTAAAACAGGATTTCAGACTTTAAGTCAACATGGTTGTTGACTTAAAGTTGTATAAGCTATAAGTTGAGCTGAGGACAAGCCTTTTATTCATTTAGTAAAAGAAAACAGTGGCGCCCACAGCTTAGAGGGCTTTGCCTATACTCATAGAACCTCATGTAATGATACATAATGTTCTATTTTGTGTAGGCATCCGCCTTTCAAGGCTTTTGGGATAAGGGCAAAGCAAGATACAGTATATGGTCCTTGCCCCACTAAGTTGGCACAGCCAAACACATCCACTTCATGAGAAATCAACAACCAGTCCATACCCTGCCAGTGCATCACAGTGCAATTGCGCAACACAGTACATTGTATGTGCAGAGATGATATAGAGACCAATACTCACCATGAGGGAATGAAACAGGAAAACACCATTAGCCTTTTGCTATGAGAAGCAGAGACAATGTTTTTGCACTCTAATAGCCCAGCATGGAGAAGAGTTGGAACAGTTGGAACAGAACAGTTTATACATGGGGGGTGGGGGAGCACTTTGGCCTTTATTTGAAACGAGGGGAGGTGATCTTTTTACCTGCACTGATGCCTTTGCAGCAGGCTCTGATGCTCAGTCGTGCCCTGGACCAGCAAATAAATATTGAACTGTGTGATCTTCCTCACTAGTTAGTTAATCAGTAAAGCTGTCCCCCTTGCTCAGTTTGCTGTTTCGATAAACTGGTTCGTCTCCTTCCAGAGGTTCGGAGCTGATTTTGCGGTGTATGTGAACACAGCTCAGGAGGCTGATGGCTCTGACTCAGGGGCCAGACCTGATGAGGCTGTGACCTGGGGCAAGATCAAAACGGATGCTAAGCCTGTTAAGGTATTTTTTATACATTTGTACTTTGAACATTTGTGATTTGTCATTCTTTTTCCCGATCAGGGTACGTAGGAGCAAAATGTTTCACATGTCTTCACTGTCTGTTGAAGTATGGTATAAGCAGTTATGAACTTACTTACGTCTCTTAAAGAAAAGCTACAGTATGGAACCTTATATGAAGTATCATTTGAATAAAAGACAAAGATCCCAATGTGCACAGTTACGTTCAGGAACATTACCATTAGCCAGAGAGGCCGGCAGGTTTAATGCCACCCCAAAGGAGGACAGACTTAGTTTCTTATGTGAACATGGTGAAATTGAGAATGGGGTTTATTATTTCTTTTGCTTATCTTTCTTTGGGCTGAATGATTATTGAAAACTTAAGTTGTACTAAAGAAAGGGATCCTTTTTTGGGGCAGATTTTATTTGCCAAGCTTCGGAGAGAAGGCACAATATTTTGTTGAAGTTGTAAAATAACCTGTAACTTTACGATGTTAGACCATTGCAACTGTACGTTTGGTGCCTTGGGTTTAATTTAAACAGTAATGAATGTCAAAGTTATACTGAATCTCAGGAGCATCTTTTCTATACTTGTAATGTTACAGAATACACCGATCAGCCACAACATTAAAACCACTGATGGTTAAAGTGAATAACATTGATCATCTCGCTGCAGTGCAATATTCTGCTGGGAAACCCTGGATGCTGGCATTCATGTGGATGCCACTTGACACAAACCATCCACCCAAACACCCTTGCAGATCAAGTACACACCCCATGGCACCGGCACACCCCGATGACATTGTTCTCCCAGCAGGACAACACTTGCTGCCACACCACAAAAACTGCTCAGGAACAGCCAGAGCAACGTGACAAAGAGCTTTAAGTCTCGACCTGGCCTCAACATGCCCCATATCAAAATCTGATTGAGCTACATGGGATGTGCCGATCCATGGATGCCATCGGGGAGAGTGCTGTTGCCATGAGGGGGTTTACTTTGTCTGAAACAAAGTTTGGGAGGGTTTGATGGGTCCACATGAATACCAGGACCCATGATCAATGTCATTCACTTTATCTGTCAATGGTTTTAAAGAGGTGTTAGTTGCAAAGAATGTAATGTAAAAAATAATGTAATTAAGTTTGGTATCTTTATGCAAAACAAAGATGTTGAATATTTGTTTTATAAATTTTAGGTACATTTTATATTCAAAAATGTAGATTTTACAAAGTTGCTCCAAGTTTTGTTGCCTTTAAAAATGAATTGAAAATCATTTTTCAATTGTAAAAAAACTTTTAAAAAAAAGGGAAAGACCTGAAGGCTTTTTTAAACTACGTGAAGTATATGTTATTTAAAAGCCCATTAAAGTGAATTTAATTTATAATGGTGTCGATTAAGGAAGACTAAAGAACTGTTACACCAAGAGAAATTGTACACAGCCCAGAGAGACTGGCAGACACTACCAAACAAGAAAAGAGGGTTACACTATTTCAATGTTATGATCCATTTACTAGTATTAGAGACTTGCACAAATCCTGTTTTTTTTGTTGTTTTTTTAAGTAATTGCTGTATAGTTGTGCCAGACTGATTAATGCATCCATGCAAGATTGTATTAATTTTCTATTTTAAAAAATCAGAAGCACTATATGTGGCAAAACAAAGATTTACCTTATTAATTCATGATGTATCCTCCTAAAAACAGACATACAAAGATAGGTATTGATTGCCCTTAAGTTTCTTCCTCTCATTCCTCTCACACAGCCTTTTGTTCTGTCTCTACAGGTGTTTGCAGATGCGACCTTAATCTTCCCCCTATTAGTGGCTGAAACCTTTGCTGTTAAGGCTGATAAGAACACTACTGAAGAGAAAAAGAAATAAATTGAGACTGTCCCCAAGTCCTACATTAGCGCTGTTGTCTCTTCGTTGCATTTGTTCATTCTTCTGGTTTTATGGGGATGTTTGATAGACCTTTGTCATGCGGGAGTTGTCATTCCACAAATAAAAGTTGCATGTGATAAAATTGCTGGTGCCTTTCTGACTATGTGTAACACTATGCCATCATATGAATGAGGCAACATTAACAATACCAGGGTCCTAGAACAGTTGTAATGCAGCAATTATTTGTGCCATTATTCACATTTTCACAGGTCAAAATGTCTGCTGTGAGGAAAGTGCATTGCTTGTTGACATTTAAATGAAGATGTTATGGAGAGGAATAATATCTTAGTAGTAACCTGTCCAATGAGAACAAAACTGGTCGAAGAACTGATCCTTGTGAAACACCATACTAACCTTAATTACAAGATAAACAGTTGAAATAACTGTAATAAGTGATCAAGTGTAATAAATGTAATAAACAAATGAACAGTCGTATATGTATTTTCCATACTGCTTTTAAAATTCCGACTTAGTTGTTCATACATGTATTTGCCATCATAATAAAGAGTTCATCTGGCTTTACCAACCAAACTGGTACAATCTGTACTGCCATCCTTGGCAGTGGGTGAGGAAGTATTCAGATCTTTTACTTAAGTAAAAGTACTAATACCACACTGTAAAAAATCCTGCATAAGGAATCAGTACTTTAAGTATTAAAAGAATAAGGTCCTCAGTGCAGTAAAATGTCCTCTGTGACCATTATACTATTACATATTATATCAGTGGAGTATTATGACTCATGCATTAATGTAAAAGCAGGATTTTACTGTTGTAGTTTGTTGAGGTGCAGCTCATGTTGAACTATTTTGTGTGGCTGCAACTAATGATTATTTTCATTATGGATTAATCTGCTGATTATTTATATATATCCATTCATTGATTGTTTGGTTTGCAAAAATTCTGAAAATGCCATCACAATTACCCAGAGCCCAAAATGACAGCTTTGCTATGTTTGTTTTGTCCAACCAACAGTGCATACCTCAACATTATTTCAAATACATTAAAAAATAATTAAAGTTTTTAAAAGGAAAAGCAGAAAATCTTCACATTTGAGAAGCTGGACCCATGTAATATTTTTTTTACATGAAAAACAACTTCAACGATTATTAAAATAGTTGCCAATTAAATTTTCTGTTATATCAACTGAATTATTAATCGACCAATTGTTTCAGAAAATCTAAATTTTACACTCGTAGTGTATATGCAAAAACATATTGTTTGGATTGAGGCATAATATAAATCTTGGAATACTGGATGTTACTACAAAGGCTGTAGTTTTTTTCAAATATAATGTTTATGTACCTACGACATGTAGAAGCATGCATATAATTTAGAGTAGTACATACAGTAAATACACAGCTCAGACTTGTTGTCTCTTGCAGCGTCTGTATGTTGTGAGACTCTGAGAGGCCTGACAAATAAGAATGGGACGAGAACAGGTTGCTTTTGGAGCCTACCTGCTCACGATACTCCGCCCTCTAATATTACTATGTTCATTGGTGAAAGGTGCATTGACTGAGTAACATCTAAACAACAGACCAACAACAAGAGACCATCGACAGGTAATATTACAATCACGGTTGGGTCAGATTACTTTTTTAAATGTACTAATACTTTTAAATACTTTTACAAAATTTAGTCCACTAAAAAATAGAAGCAGCCAAAAACATTGGTACAAATATTATTTCTTTCTTCGGAGACATTTCAAAACAAATACCATGTATTTTGCATATTCAGAATTTACAGTGGGCCAAACCAATTACCCTTTGAAAACTTTACTGGCACAAACTTGTACAGTGAGTATTCTACAACATGTGGCATGCTGTTTCTTTTGTGGAGTGTTTTTTTTAGATTAGCTGTTGAGATCTTTAGGGATGACAGCAACTGAACTTTTGGATTGCGCAAGCATTCTTTGGTTGCATATTTTTAAAGTCATTTTTGTCGAAGGCTGTTTTGAAGGGACTGCTTTCATATGTAATTAAGTAACTGTATGAGATCTTGGAGCTTGCATTAATATATATAATAATTATTAATTAATTAATAATTATTATAATAATAATAATAAATATAATATTCAGCTTGAGGTCATCAGTGCATCCTTTGGGGCTTTTTTCCCTCCGTCTGCACAAAAAATTGTCATTGTCATTTGCATGTGTTTTTTTAAAAACAATTTTAAATTATGTGCACACAAAATTAACACAGAACCACCTTTGCTGATATTATACATGATATTTCAAATTCCCCGGAGCTCAGTGAACCTAGGAGTATTGTGGCAGTTCTGCCTGGTTGGTGATCCAGCTTTGACAGAGAGAGAGACAAGGACATCCAACTTATGACCAGTTTCCCTGTTACAACTGATGCATGTGGCTAGACAGCTGCACAGCGAATTCTTTAGATGAAATAATTTGTAATTTCCATCTCTGTACTAGGCTAGTACCCAGGAGTACAGCAGACATTATGGCAAAAGGAAATAGAGGCGGAAATCACAATTCACAGTATGGATTCAAATCAGTTCAGTTCAAAGGTTCGTAGTTAGCTGCAACATTCAGCTCTGATTCAGATTGTCTTTTAGTATGTTCAGTCTGTTGCTAGTCCAAGCTGTTATGTTCAGCTCAGTACAAAACTAGCCTACAAGCACTCAAGCATAAAGATTTGCTCATACATGCTAAACACCGCCACCTGGAAAGCTCCCTGCATTCAAAAAAAAGACCACTTTAAAACAGAATCTACTGTTTTTGGACGTTGTGGAGTTTTATAGTTCAGTGGTAATTTATTAAAGTGAAGGCCGGTGTATTTTGTGCATCAACTCCAATCGTAGTTTTTTTTTCTTTTTTCCAGAGAATATGGCACGCCACGTCCACCAAATATCTGGGGATGTCTACAGAAACACTGACCCCATACCAGAGGACACTCCAAAGGTTCAGGGCTACAACTTCAACCAGGGAGTAGACCACCGAGCCCTGCTGCAGTCCTACCTCACCACAGGCTTGCAGGCCACTAATGTCGGTTTGGCTATCCAGCAGATCAACAACATGGTGAGATGGGTGGCACACGGAGAGTTTCAGTGAAGGCCCACGTTCCATTTGTTGTTATTAAAATGTGTTTTAGCTCGGATTCTACAAGTAGGATAGGATCTAAAGACACTGACCTCCTGCTTTTTTTTTTTTTACTGACAGCAGTGCGTATACATATGAGAGCCGTTGTTTATATATGTTTCATCAGTCTTCCTCATCCTCTCCACATCCACAGATCAAGAGGCGTCAGCAGCCGGTGAAGGCAGCCAACGGAAGTGTCGAGGAAGATCAATCAAACTGCCCCTGCCTGATGAGCTGCACCATCTTCCTCAGTTACACCTCAAACCTCATCAGTTGTGGAGTCAGGGAGAGTATCCGCTACCTTGCAGAACATAAAATGGCACGACCCTCCCCAAACACATTAGATATACAGTATGTCCCTGTGTTGTTGACAAATTCTACCTTGCTCACACTACCTCACAGGAAACATTTGAATCAGAGGAATGCACAGTTCTAATA
>JBBPCS010003347.1:0-12394 GCA_037974645.1 Hollardia meadi
GAGCTGGAGAGTCTTTAGAGACTTTTTAGGGCAGCCTGATAATAGAGAGTTACAATAGTCCAGCCTGGAAGAAACAAATGCATGAACAAATTTTTCTGCATCTTTTTGAGACAGGATGTGCCTGATTTTTGCAATGTCACGTAAGTGAAAGAAGCAGTCAATTCAGTCAATGCTGAATTAGCTGAGAGTTCATAGAAAATGAAAGTTGAACAATGACATACTAGTAATTAAAACAATTTGACATGCGAACATATGGGTCTGACATAACATTTCAGTAAATCTGAATGACATCAAACAGGGTGTGAGAGTTTTTGGGACTTCTTGTACAGACTGCCTGCTCTTGTCCGCTTTCCAGGCAAGGCGCCATTCATCATGAACGAGCCTAGTGACAGGTATTTGAGTGAAAGGTCTCTTTCCTCTGAAGAAGCAACGTCTGTTTCTGATGAGGGCGGCAGCAAAACAGCTCTGTTAGTTGTCAGTCTGCTTACTTTTGATGGAAGGCAGGGTTCAGGCAAGATGGCGAACTGAGCGGGTGCACTTTTAAGAGCGCTTTTTAAGTTCCTCAAAAGTGTTAAAATGGACTATTTTCCCTCACTGAAGTTTGTTGGATTAGACTTTTAAATGCCAAAAAAAGAAAAGGAAAAATATTCCAGGAAGAAAGGACAAAAGATGACAAACACCAAAGCTAACACCAAACCTAGCAACGAGGATGGTGTACCTGATGCGCTTCTATGACTACACAATGGAAGTTACAAATGCCGAGAACAATAAACGAAACATTGAAGAACTAGATGATTCTCCATTAAGCACTCAGGGCTCCCACATTTGGAAATTGATTAGACCAAATGAGGAATCTTCGATGTCCATACAGAGTCCATACTGGCTTCAATAAACAACCTGTGCACCAGATTTGACAAACAAGAAAAAAAGCTGGAAGACATCAACACTCAAATTAAGGAGAATAGCACAACGATTTTTAGCCTGGCTGCAGCATTGAAGTTTAATGCAGCAGAAATCAAAGAATGCAAGAGTAAAGTAATTGTGTTCGACGAAAAAGTGGCAACTCTGGATAAAGAAAAAACCGACCTAAGAGAAAGATCG
The DNA here is from genome assembly GCA_037974645.1 of Hollardia meadi. NCBI lineage: Eukaryota > Metazoa > Chordata > Actinopteri > Tetraodontiformes > Triacanthodidae > Hollardia > Hollardia meadi. The sequence goes on from JBBPCS010003347.1 coordinate 1,102, forward strand.
AGTGAACATGAACGGTACAGTAGGCGGTGGAATCTGAGAATAAAAGACATGAAATAATCGTTAAATTAATATACAAGAGAGGAGAACCTACTCAAGAAGGTTCCACCACAGTGGGCACAGACGATGGGTCGAGTGAAAGGAGAAGAGAACGTGCCAGGTCTATGGGGGTAAGGACAAGTATTGTAGCTGTGTATTTATTAATAAAAAATAATAATAATAAATAAAAAAAAAAATAGTAATCAGCATATTTGTGTGAAAATATGGAATTGGAATATGATTCTGCAGAAGGTGGACAATAAAGTTAAGCTCCGGAATCTGGGGTGAGAGTGGCTGCCTGCTTGTTTTTAGCCAATCATGCTAATATGGTTTAGCTAGCTAGCTAGCCATGAAGAGAACATTCTTCCCCGTGATCAGAGGTATCGTGCTACAGAGTGACAGAGGAAAAGAGAAGAGGAAAGCTGGACTATTGCTCGCAATGTTTCTGTAAGTTATTTAACCTTAATAACGTGACTCGAAAAGAGTTGAAAAAGAAACAACCCAGCCCGAGCCCATGATATTTTCTTGTAAGCTGGCCTGGAATCGCCTGACACATAACCCATGGGACCCGCGACTCACTAATTGAAAACGTGGTGCACACACAAGAAAAATCTATCTCAAGCTTATCGGCTAAGGCCAGGAAAACAGTTAAACTAGCTTTCATTTCCTGCAGGCACGGTGGATGCAGCACACGGTTAACAGCGTGGCTTTGTAATGTTTTGACCATTTTATCTCTTTTATTGACTCTCATGCATGACATAAACATTATTGACGATGGGATCTTCAAAAGCTTAAAAAATTATATTTCAACCGGATTATCCAAAGTGCGCATAATCAAAAAACAGACAGGTTGCTTACTCAAGTATGGCCCTCGCAACTTCAACTATCTGTCCATAGCTTTTATACTTTAAAAACACACTCTCCATCCATCTCACATGATTTCCCACACAGTGTGCTTCCGGTGTGCTTGGTTATGTCATCGTTATGTCGCTAATCAATGAACGCAACATTGACAAGTAAAAGTTGGTATTTATGTAGTTAAGTTAGTTGTAGTTAAAAATAACAATTATTAACGCTACCCGTGGATGACTGTCAGAAAACTAATTAGCAATTAGTATTGCTGGAGTTGCCTGCTTTTTTCAACTGACAATTCATCCACCTGGGCTAATGCTGGATTTGTTAGCCTTACCAACCTGACAAAGTCAAACGCAAGCTATGGTGAGCTTAAAAACCTTTGGGGACACCAGAGTAGACCTTCAGATGGACGAGCAGTGCCGCAACCAAATTCTTGCCCACAAAAACAAGGTCAGGCAGAACAGAGAGATAAGCGTCTCATCAACATTGTTGTATTTCTGGGGAAGAGAGCTTGCATTCAGAGGACATGATGAGGGCAAAGACTCTGAGAATAAAGGGAACTACTTGGAGATGAGTTTTTGTCTGAATATGACACACCCCTCTGCTGTCATCTTGAGGTAATGAACAGGGAAAATGGAAATTATCTACTGCTCAATACAAGTTTAAGTAGTCTCATACAGAAAAAACATTACTTATTCTGCTATCATTGTGTGGTGTTTGCTGCCCTCTACTGGGCTTAACATGTGACAACTACACACCACAGACACCTGCTGTTGTCCTAACCAGCAAGCTGGCAGCCTGCCGCTTATCCCGAGTAGGGGTGCAACGATTAGTCGACATAGTCGACAAAAATCAATGACAAAATTAGTTGCCAAAGAATTTAATTGTCGATAATTAGTTGGTTACATCATCACGCGTGTTTTTCATGCTGTGGAGCGGAAATAACATCGTTCTTCCGGAGCTGAGTAGCTGAGGGGTGAGCCATCTCGCTTCTTTACTATCTCTGTTGAGCGTTGCACATGCGCAATAGCGACCGGTATACAAAACATAGCAAAATGGTGGCGGCCGATGCAACACCATCGCGTCCTAAAACATCAAAAGTCTGGGAGCATTTCATCCTCAACGTGGCAAAGAAAAGGATTACCTGCAAGGTTTGTAAAGCGGACCTTGCTTATCATGGGAGCATGTCGGTAAGGCACGAGCATTTGAAGAGGAGTTTTGTATCAGTAGTAGCCTAATCAGCAGCAAAGTTTATTAAAAGATGTATTTTTGAATTAAGTATTCATCTTTATTGTCTTTATTGTTAGTTAGCACATGCCTAAAACAACCTCAAGCTAAATTTAAAAGCTGATAGCTAAATAAGAGCCATTGAGTAATTGTGCGATTCATTATCCGATTAGTCAATTAATCGTTTCGATAATCGATGACTAGTCGACTATCAAAATAGTCGTTTGTTGCAGCCCTAATCTCGAGCAAAATCTTTAGCACTGTTGCTGCTTTTTTTGTGTGTCTGGCTAAGTTTTGGCTGAGCTGAAGTCCCAGCTCAAATAGTCACGGTTCACCACTGACTTATTGGTTTCATCTGGCTTCAGGGACAAATACAATTAGGTGTCATCCGCATAGCAATGAAAATTAATGCATTAGAGTGTTTTCTAATAATATTACCTAAAGGAAGCATGTACCGGGTGTTGGTCCAATCACAGAACCTTGTGGAACACCATAACTAACTTTAGTGTACATGGAGGACTCCTCATTAACATGTACAAACTGAGATCTGTCTGATAGATAGGACTTAAACCACCTTAATGCAGTTCCTTTAATGCCAATTAAATGTTCCAGTCTTTGTAATAGGATGTGATGGTTGCTGGTATCAAATGCAGCGCTAAGCTCTAACATGACAAGTACAGCGATAAGTCCTTTGTCTGATGCAATTAAAAGGTCATTTGTAACTTTGACCAATGCGGTCTCTGTGCTATGATGCATTCTAAAACCTGACTGGAAAACTTCAAATAACCTATTGTTATGTAGAAAGTCACATAACTGATTTGTAACCACTTTCTCAAGAATCTTAGAGAGAAAGGGAAGGTTAGATATAGGTCTATAGTTGGCTACAACCTCTGGATCAAGAGTAGGCTTTTTAAGAAGAGGTTTAATTACAGCTATTTTGAAGGACTGTGGTACATAGCCTGTTAGCAGAGACAGATTCATCATATCTAGAATAGTAGTGCTAACTAGGGGTAAACGTTCTTTAAGTGGCTTAGTTGAAATTGAAGGCAGGTGTAATTGTACCATGTGCAAACTCTCCTGTGCGCTCACCAATCTTTCTAGTCAAAAAGGTCAGGGATGCAGGTCAGCCAGACGAATGGAGATTTGTCCAGGATTTACAGGCTGTAAATAATGCGGTTCAACAACGTGCTCCAAATGTTCCAAATCCATATACAGTGGAAACCGCTTATAGTGATCATGAATATAGTGATCAGCCGCTTATATGGATCTAATTGGTTCAGGACAGAATCATTCCTATAGAAATGCTGTTTAAATAATCCGTTTATAGTAATCAAGTAGTCTGCTTACAGTGTTCATTTTGGGTCTTTTCATACATGAAAACAAAAAAAAAAACGACGTAATTTTATTATTATTTTTTCCAAAATTATACTTTGCCTCGCGCAGCAACTCGTCTACTTCCGCTGCTGGCTAGGACCCAAGGCCCAAGATGCGAGCACACTGAAATCATGATGGGAAAAAGAAAGTCCTTTTCTCAGTGAAAAACGGAATCTCCTCGAAGGGTATGACAAACTGCCAAAAACGAGCCAACGAGATGCAGCAGCGAAACTGAATGCACTGAAACCACCACAAAGCAGTGGCTGAGTTGTGCATTTGCACTTTACTGACGTTACTGTTTTTGTAAACGTGCGTCTATTGAAAAGTGTTTGAAACAGCTGGACTGTGTTTTGAAACAGTTAATAAAATTCAATAAATAGTGAAGGTGTTCGTTTCATTATTTTATACTGTTTTGATGTAATAAATATGTACAAATATTATAGATGGTTATCTGCATGAGAAATAAAGCGAAATTTTAAAAAATCAGTTATAGTAATCATCCACTTATAGTGATCAATTTGACCCCGGAAAGACGTGATCACTATAAGCGTTTTCCACTGTACAGTGCTTTCACAGGTGCCTCCTAAGAGCAAATGGTTCTCTGTAGTGGACCTGGCGTATGCCCTTTTCAGCGTCCCAGTCCACCCAGAGAGCCAGTATTGGTTTGCTTTTTCCTTTAAAAGCTAATCATATACGTTCACCCGCCTATGTCAGGGGTACGCTGAATCTCCAAACATATATAATGAGGCGTTAAAGAACAGTCTGGAAACACTACAATTAACATCAGGAAGCGCTCTTCTGCAGTATGTCAATGATATGCTTATCTGCTCGTGGCAGCAGAAGAGCCATCAGCGCTGGCAACAGGGCGGAGAGCCACAGGGACGACAGGTGACCTCCCAGCCGACTTTGGACTTGCCGTTTGGTCGTTTCCCAGCTAGTGTACAGAATAAGTTGTTGCAGGTATTTTTTTTTTATGTTCTGAGGTTTCCAGTCACCTACTTTGGTGGCTAAACTGTTAGCTACTAGAAACAAACATCTAAGACTAAGGGCATGAATGAATACTGAAGATGGATCAAATTAATGTTTTCTGTGTGTCTTGCACGTTCTATGGCAGGCAGAGTGGGCATATATTTACTTACACATCGTGCCTTTGAGTCAAGGGCGTAAGTTTGGGTTGAACATTGGGGGGGTTGAGATCTCCACCCATGTAGAGGGGTCTGGGGACATGCGCCCCAGGAGATTTTTTTGCAAATAGGCTGTTAAATGGCTGTTTCGCATAAATTTAAATGGGAAGAAACACACGAAAGAACAACATTTACATATCCCAACTTCCTGATCATATCTTCAGACATTTGATAGTTATGCCACAATTTAACTGTAGTGCAGCCAGGGAAATTTTACAAACCAGCAACAACTTGGTATGAGGATGTGCAGGCTCCGTGCAGGTAGTGATATCTGAATCATCAAAGCCTTCTCTGTCCCTCTTGTCTATGCTCAGCTGGTCCCTGAATTGTGGCTCAGTCCTGTTGCAGACATGAGTCATGACAAGAAACCTTATGTCACACACTAAAAAAAGTAAATAACTGCAAATGCATTTCTAACTTTAAACCGTATATAACTAATAAATAAATAGAAAATCATGTTTAGGTTACTTTCTTAACTGTTTGGATTTGTGTATTCATAATTGTGTCCTTGCCAGAACATTTACGTATGTTCTCAATCTCACCCGCACATCTGAAACTCCCCTGCCTGCCACAATGCTGCCCTCACCCTGTCTCTCTCTCTCTGAGAAGAAACCACATGGTCCAGAAAAAAAAAGTCAGACAGACCAGTCTTACATGTCTTTTAACCTGCTCAACAGTGTTCGCTTGCCACAGCCCTTTTACTCTTAGACCTCATTAACTGGTCACCTGTACCTCCTCTCCCTGCCTGCCCTGTTGCTCCAATGGCTAACATTAACCTAGCTAGCTTACAGCTAACATAATAATGACACAACAGAAAATAAGACTTTAATTCAATTATTTGACTCAGTGGTGGGGCCACAGTAGTTGCATATCTCCTGTTGGGATGTGACTTTTTTCGTTTTTGACCAACCAACAATTTCAGTGCTCTCTTCACTATCTGCTGCTGCCGGCATCGACAGCTACTACTGCTGTTGCAGGACAGTGTTGCCAGATGGAAAATACAGCAATATCGTACTGTGACTTTAAAATTATATTGTATATACTGAAACAACCTGCAAAGGCACCAGGATAATACATTTAATAGCAAAACTATGCCATATGCACCGTACTGTAATAACACGGAGGTTCCGTCATCTGAACAAGAAGGCAACTATTTATCGCTTCACACACTGGGGGTTTGCACAAGATGGCGACGAGAACGGCAGCAACGAGCTAAGCTCTGAGACGTTTATGAGTGCCTAATAATTATATGTTCATTGAAGCCAATCAGAAACCCTGATCAGAGGGAAAAAAAGAAGAAGATGTAACTTCCGAACTGTCAGAACTACTGCCCAGACCTAAAGAGCGAACTTTATCTCCTCCTAACTTCCTCATGTGAACTGCTAACTGAAGCTGACATTAGCTCTAACCCACTACGGAGTTCGGACAAGCTAATAAACTCAGACACCGGACAACTTACCATACCACAGCAAATCGGACTTTAAAGGCAAGTGAGAAGAAAACGATTGAGAAACGTTTCAAGCTCATAAAAACTGAAAACTACTCGTCCTTCTGGAAGATATGACTAAAAGAGAAGCTAAATCTCTAAGGAAAGGGGGGTTACTCATGGAACTGGAGGATAACAAGACGTATGAGGTATTATGTGCCCCTTTACCAGAGTCTCCAGTGAAAAGCCCAAACCCCAAAAAACAATGAACTTCCATAGAAAAGGAAGTGTCGAATGGTGACATCTTAAATGCCGTCAAGGACCTAACGAGCCGCTTTGTGACCCTTGAGCAAATGATCACAAAAAACACATCAGACATAACCAACATCAAAGAAGAAATAAAAGGCCTGGACTTCCAGATGAAATCCACGGACAGTAATCTGAAGGACATGACCAACCACTTCAAGGGGCTACGAGAAAGACAGGAAGATGCTGAGCGTTAGAGTAGGAGATGGAGCCTGCGATTGATCGATCTTCCAGAGAAACCCAATGAGACAGCTCAGATGGTGAGGAAAGAAGTGTTTGACATCATAGGTCAAATTACACCAGAAGACACCAACAAACTCGGATTTCTAATCGACACAGTACACCGAGTGGGACGGCCGAGAAAAGATCAAACCGCAAGACCGTTGATCATACAGTTCACAGTGCGCAACTTCAAACAGAAAATCTGGAGAGCATCACGTGACGCTGACATCATGAAGAAGAGGAAACTATGCTTCGCTGAAGATCTCACACACTTGGAGAGAGAGAGAGCAGAAAGAAGCTCTGGCCACAGGTTGAGGAGGCTCGCAAAGAAGGTAAAAAAGCCACCTGGAGAGGCCCAGATGCCATTATCGATGAAATGATAATTAAGGCTGGTTAAGACTCAACTATCATACAGAGTTCACCACTGGGGTAATGAGCAGTAATAAGTCTTCAAAGTAAAACATAATTCAAATTTTATTTGTATTCACTCCTTAACTTTTTCTAGTATCTTGGTTGAAATCACAAAAAAGGTACTCATGATGTTCAGAAGCTTTACTTGGTAAACGTCTTAAATTACCCAATTTTGGATAATCTATAACTGACTCAGGAGCCGTTTAATTTTATTTCCTTACAGACATTTAGTAAAGCCTTATTATATGGATAATGTTAAGTTCAGTTTGTTGAAACTCCTCTCTCAATGTTAAAGGGATCCGTGACATCACTAAAAGAAAAGCTATTTTCATTTATAGTAGAAGAAGTAATGCAGACATAATATTATTTCAAGAAACTAATTCATGTGACAATGATGTTAAATTTTGGAAGAATCAATGGGGGACCAGATTTTCTTCAGTCATGCCTCTCACCACTCAGCAGGGGTTGCTATTTTATTTAATAAATTTAAAGGAGATTTAATTGAAAGTCTCCCTTCAGAGGATGGGAGATGGATTATTATTGTTTGCAAAATGGACAACTCCGTCTTTATTGTTTGTAATGTGCAGTATATGGACTCAATACCTTAGCTATGGCAAGAACAATGTTCACACAATTCTCCCCTAAACTTAAAACTATCCAAGCCAAATATGAGGAAGCTTATCTCATCATTGGAGGAGACTTTAATGATGCACCGGATGACCTCAAGGACCGCATCCCAATCCGAATGGGACAACAATCAAGGTGTAAAGCATCTGCCTTTATTAGTGAACAGTTCGCAACGGTAGATTTTTAAATCCTGATGTTAAAGAGTACACCTGGAGTAACAACAATAGATAATTATGTTCCAGGATTGATCTGTGGTTAATTTCACCTAGTTGTATGGAATATGTCACAGAATCTTCATACAGTCATGCTCCCCTCTCTGATCATAAGATGTGGCCCTTCATTTAGATGGTTCAAAAAACAAACAGAACAACTACATACGAGATTATTGGAAAATTAATAACACATTATTAAAAGATAATAACTTTACCAAAATCATTAAAACCACTGCTGAAGACATATTTAAAAATGAAACTTTTGGCTATTAAACGAAGTAAAGAAATGGAAAAATTGAAGGTTAACGAAGAAAAACAGATAATGGAGGAATTAAGTAATCTGATCAAAAAGGATCTTCTTTCAGAGGATGACTATGTAAGACTTAGGAATCTTCATGCCAAAATAGATGAAATATATATAGAGATGGCCAAGGGAGCCTTTACGAGATCAAGAGCTAAATGGCTTGAAGGAGAAAAAAACACTAGCTACTTCTTCTCCCTAGAGAAAAGAAATTGGAAAAGGAATAACATCTGTGCTCTTAAACTCAATGATAAGATTAGTACTAATCCGTCAGAAATAGCTGAACATGTTTACTCTTTCTACAAGAACCTGTACAAATCCAATTTTCACCCCATTTATTGTGACAATTTTATAGATACAACAATTTTTGATATTGCCATCATTTCAGAAGAGTACAAACTTTGCTGTGAGAAAGACATCTTGAGATCAGAGATAGCTGAAGCTATTCACTCCATGAAGAAAGGAAAATCCCCGGGCATAGATGGGCTCTCTATCGAATTTTATGTTCATTTTTGGGAATTAATTGAAAAGCCATTATTAGAAATGTATGAAGAATGTATTAGCAGAGAAGAACTATCTCCATCTATGAAACAGGGTTTAATTACTCTACTACCCAAACCTGATAAAGATAAACTCTTAATTGAAAATTGCTTTTGACACAATTGAACACCAATTTATTTTCAAAGCACTACAGTCCTTTGGTTTTGGAGAAAAATTTATTTCCACGATTAAAATGTTTTAGAAAGACATAAATAGCTGTGTTCTATTATACCCTTTTACTTCCAAAAGATTCTCTGTACATAGATCAGTACGTCAAGGATGCCCAATTTCTCCCTTTCTTTTTCTCATTGTAACAGAACTATTATCCCGTTCCTTATTAAACACTCCCAAAATTCAAGGTTTATCTATTTTTAACAGAGAAATAAGAGTCACCCAACTGGCTGACAATACAGCTTTATTCCTCAAAAACCAAAACCATGTTGAACCAGCAATTCAAATTATAGACAAATTCTCACAAGCGTCAGGTCTAAGGCTAAATATCTCAAAATGTGAAATTATGAGCTTACACGATACAGTTGATAAATCAGTTTGCAATATTCTCATTAAAAACTGTGTAAAATATTTAGGTGTTCACATTTCTAAAAATGACTTGGTACGGCAACACTTAAATTTTTCTCCAAAATTAAAGAAAACTAAAATGATATTAAACGTGGTTGCAAAGGGATTTATCCATAATAGGTAGAATTCTGTTAACCAAAGCTGAGGGCGTGTCCAGATTTGTATACCCAGCTCTTTCTTTAGCTGTTAATGAATCCACATGTAAAGAAATGTTCACTGATTTTGTTCGGAAGAATAAACACCACCATCTAAAGAAGGAAATTTTATCTGGTAAAAAAAAAAAGTGAAGGGGGCTTTGAGATGTTAGATTTTGCGAATATGAACAACACATTTAAAGTAAAATGACTTTGAATCTATTTGGTTCTTTATTCCTCATAATATCTTTAAACAAGTAGGACTCAAATTTCTCTGATCTTGTAATTTTAACATTGCAAAACTATCTCTAAAGTTATCTAAATTTTACCAGCTGGCCCTGTTGGCATGGAAATTATGTTATGTACACAACTTCTCTCCACATAAAACAATTATCTGGAACAATGAATACATCACTATTAAAAAGAAATCTATTTGTTTTCAAAACTGGATTAATAGAAACATAATTTTCTTGGAAGATCTGTACGACAACAGTGGAAGTTTGTTAAGTTACGAGAATTTCCTCAGAATCAAAGCATTCCCAATTTCCTTTAGGGAATATAGTTCAGTAAGCAAGGCTATACCCACAGGCATTCACCAATTAATGAAAACTCAAGCTGGAGTTGATGAGAGAAGAGAATTGAAATTATATCTCAATGGAATATTAATAGAAAGTCCTAAATGCCAAAACAAGAATATTAGAGAAATTTTTCAGAACAAAAATAAGGTAACGTAAAGTAGGGTTTTTTTGGAATTCTTTATTTTCAGAGGTGCAATGGAAAAATGCTTGGCTTTTGCCCTTCAAATTCTGTGTTAATAACAAAGTAAAAGAGATACATCTTAAAATTTTGCATAGAATATATCGCTCCAATTTTCACTTATCCAAGTATACAGAGATAGATGCTAAATGCAGTTTTTGCGACAATGACACCGAAACATTGGTAAACTTATTTTATGGCTGCTATTATTCCAGGAAGCTTTGGATAGACTTGGAGGGATTTATACTATGCAAAAGTAAGACACAAGTTAAAATTGAATGCAAGAATGTTGTCACGGGGGTTTATTGTTGAAAAGATTTGTTAACCTTATGATATTATTGGGAAAATACCATATTCATAAATACTAAATTTCAAAAATCCAAACTGTGTTTTAAAGTATTATTATTGGATAGAACTCCTTGATTGAAACTGAAATGCTGTAAAAATAAAAAATGTACAGTATGTCTGCAGTTGAATTACACGAAGATTTAAAGCTATGACTGTTAAATTGTCATTGCTTGTATGAATGTTATGAGATGAGTTTTTGTATTTAAAAAAAAAGTATTACTAATGTCTGTATTTATTTGTTATATACTGTTGTTTAATAAAGTTTGTTTAAAACAAAAAAAACAGTCCTCATGTATACTTACTGTTTATCAATAAAGAGTTGAGAGAGAGAAAAAAAAATGGAAATACATGGCGGCCTGTTCCTCATAAACTTTCTCTTATTTCTCTTAAACAGTCCACTGACATCTGTTTCTAAAAAAAATTTAGGTGAGAAATAGGCAATTCAGTTGCTGACTCTTGACTCATTTTAGATCCACAAGGCCTAATTTAAAAATGGGTTCCGACTTTCGTGAGGAGGCCACACTCTGGCCAGAGGCGCGGGGCGGTGTAGGGGCGGATGTGATTCCTACGCGGATGTGCCGGACTGTAGGCGGATCCGGCCCAGTGTCAGCTGCTGTATGGGGATATATCACAACAACACTGGAGTTTCATGACGGAGTGACGACAGTTAACAGATTAATTACTGTCAGGTTTTATAGTGGGTCTGGATTATTACAAACAACTTCCTTCATTTATTAGAAAGACTTTTATTTTAA
>JBBPCS010003348.1:0-12394 GCA_037974645.1 Hollardia meadi
ATGGAGATTGACTCCCTTTTGGAGCCAGCCTCAAGTGGCCGTTCGAGGAATTGCAGTTTTTGGCACTTCCGCATTGGTTTCATTTTTCAGCCCCGGAGGTTGCCGCTTGGTTTTGAGTGTGCACGGCCCATGTGTTTTTCTCAATCATCTGCTAGCCTATGGTTACTACAGGCAAAGCTTCCCATCACAATCTGCATTAGATTACCACCATTAGTCTGCCACTGAGCCATAAGGGTAAGTTATGGTTTTGGTGAAGCTGCAGAGACAACAGTGCACGTAAACCTCAGTGGCTTGAACAAGCACATTACCACGAAATACGTGCAGTGCAGATTGTTAAACAGAAGCCTTTTGCCACATACGTGCAGTAGAAACAAGCTGTATACATTTTCACCTTTTAGTTTATTAAGCTAAATTTATCAGCAAACAATTTACACAATCAGCAAATATGAAGCAACATTAGCATTCACTCGGAGTGGTGTTTGTGTCCACCTCCAGAAATTCACTCTCCTTCTAGATTTGTTTTGGTCTTCACCAACTTCTGAGGGGAATATCTTTAGCTGCTAAATGCTCCACTAGCTTCACCAGCTGCTAGCTCTCTCTGCTTGCTGTTTGGTGCAGGTAGCGTATATATAGTTGGTTTTTAGTTTTGTTTTTGCTGCCTGCTGTGTCTAAAAACAACAGTGATGAGAGCAGCGAGACTGAACCAAAACAGTCAAGTTACAGGCCTTAAAACCAAAACAATGAGCTGAAAGATGCTAAAACAAGTCAAGTCATAATTACCTGGGGGTTTGTGGTTGATCCATTGTTGTTAAAATTATCTGCTTAAAAAAACATCCTCTAGCTCATTAAACAGGCTCTACAGTATTTTATAATGACTTGATTTGATTGGAATAACAAGGAAAACATACGAGGAAACGATTTGGGTCAAATCATTACATATTAGTTGATTAACTTGTCAGGTTACAAAGTAAGGAATCAATGGCAGCTGCACAGCAATACAGCAGAAATGACTCCATGGAAAAACTCCCTATAAGCCAGCGTTACCATTCATCACTCCATCTGTTCCCACACCTCATGGCACATTCAACTACCAAAAATGCCACCGGAGAGTGTGTAATTGTTTCTCAGCTCCTGCGCCATGCAGCTTCAGGACTTAAGAGGATCGAGCAGAGATTTCTCAGCAGAGAGGATGTCTGGTTGCCATCTGCCAGTCGAGTGTCTTATGAAGTAGAAGCTGGTGACAGAAGCAGGCTACAGACTGCAGGATGATGTGAGGAAAGTTAAAGAGATGAAAGAGATAGGAAGAGAAACAGGGATCAAAATGTCAGAGACACGGAGAGTAAAAGATACGAAATGCAGCATTTAAAACAAACGTAACATTATCTGTATGGTAATTATTTATAAACCAACTAACAGCGAGGCACATCAAAATCAAATAAGACCTAAAAATATCTATGGGCAGTGGTTCAGTAACAGATTTGTTTACTGCACAGCAACACTGGTCCTAAAATCCCAGTTATCTTAACCTAAAAGAGGCTTTCTTAGCTCGCTAATTCGCTGAGAGACTTCTAGCTAACTTTAAATTAGCACAAATGACTGTTAGCAGTATATCGATCCATTTCAGTTTAAAAATAGCAAAAAACTGTCCAAGAAGCCATGTTTACTCAACGTTAATAACAGGGAGCACCTCAAATATATATAAACAGAAATGTCAATTTTGTTGTTGTTTTGCTTTTTATTTTGTTATTTTGTATGCTTCATATTCTTTGTCTCTCTCTTTTTTTGTTTCTCTGTAGTATTTGCATGTTTTTTTTTTTCAGTTTCCCACCCATTATCTTGCTAAATCATGTCCTCATGAAGTATGACGGATACACCTGACACAAAACCTGTGGATAGCCTATCAATGATTGTAAGGTTGCCAAAAGTGTCGAAGTAATTATACCTTTTCAGTACCACGTGTTTAAAATAATACAATATCTGCATTTCATAGTATCAAAAGTACCAATGCTATTACAGAAAACAGATCTCCAATCAGATTTTCAACCCAAGGCTGCAGAGATATTAAAATTATTACAAATGTTTTCAGGGACTTTTCTGTACCAGCACTGTGTGCAGGTTGTCAATAACAAAAAAGAAAAATATTGTCCCATTTTGTGTGCCTAGGGCTTTTTTTTTTCTTTTTGCTGTGGTATCAAAGGAGGTATCGAGCATCTTTTTTTTTTCTAGCACTGAATCAAAGTATTCTGGTATAGTGACAACATTAAATGATAGTGATACAAAAGGTAGTTTTACTATTTTTACTTCTTTTTCTTCTATCTTTTATCTTCTGTCCTTTTTTTTCAAGTGGTTGTTGCGTTTTAACATATTCCCTTTTTTGGTACTTTATGTTCTTTTTTTTAGTACCAAAATTTCACTTGGTATCTTATTCTTTACTGTGTATCATCCTATGTTGGAGAGTAATTAAGATACCCTGAAGTTCCTGAAGTCCACAGTAGATTTACCAAAGATTGTGAAGTGTATTATAGGTGCACACAGAATGACACTGGAGTTTTGTCTGTATAATGTGGGATGTTTGATGGACATCACAGAATGTATAACGTCTGGCTGCAAGACACACCAGTGGTCTAAAATGAAGAGTATCACTGTTAAAGCCTGTGTCTGATCTTCTGCATGGCTGCTCTGACAAGAACTACACACTGGTTGGTTTATATAATTGAAGTCAAGTTTTTTAAAAAGTCTCTATGAGTACTACAGTGCTTTTACTGAAGTCTAACATGGCCATCAAATCAAAGGTGAACAATATGGCAGTTGATCGAACACATTTTGACCACATCTGTAGAATAAGGAACATTGTAGCCCCATGACTCATAGGGAAAGAATGAATGAACAAGAACTGGGCACTCTTCGTTAAAACTTTATTTATCCAAGGAAAGTTGCCCAAGCAAAATCTCCCTCATCAACCCTGTCTTATAGAAATCACATGAGAAAGGTAATGCCACCCACATTACATTGGTTATGAACATAATGCCAAATGTCAACAGGCAATGTGTCTTTAATCTCTTTTCCCGTCAATATCTGTTAGAGTCTGCTTGTGGCAACTAGCATTGAATGATTACGTTTCTGTGGTTGGGTTCAGGCACTGACAGCACTTAAGGTTTGGTAAAGATTGTGGCCTTGGTTGAATATTTAAAGAGTCATAAATTACTTGAAGCACGAGACACAGTGCGTTTATTTGACTCCCCAAACCGCAATCTTTCTCCAATGATAAAATGGCAATAATCCATATTTTCATATTAACAATGGATCACTCAGCTTTTTCACATCTTTCATCTCGTTGCCTTGATTTTATGACCCTCAACTGTACTCTTTTAGTTCACTCTCACTGTTCTCATCCTGTTTTGCACCACAGAGCTGACAAAGTTAGCCAGATATGAACATAGCTAAGCTAAAGAACCAGATAGCTCCCTGAATATTGGACTTATATATCTCACAGGTGGACCAAAACATAACTCTAAATAAATTCTGATATCGCTCACCATATTGACTCTCTAAGGTGATATTACAGGATGTCAAGTGTTGTCAAATGTCACTGCTTATTTCTGCTTCCTCCAAGTGCCTGAAAAATAGCTAGTGCAGGTTTGACCAAAGTGCTTTTGTTATGTAAACCCATTTTCTAAGTCATTAGCGTTACACATCCACCATGAAGCCCAACTACTTGTCTATATTTTCCCTGAGGTACAATGTTTTCTCCTTTCCTTCTACAATATTTATTCACATAGTGTTACATTGATAACTGTGCAGATTCACTGACGTTTCTCAAGAGCACAGTATTGATGAAAGAATGGAAAGCATCTCTCATCGACTTCTCATCACACTATAGTCCTTTAGTGCCAAGGATTAAAACCAGCAGTGTTGTGCTCTCACAGGCTCTCATAGGTTACTGGCTATGCAAGTAACAAGCATGCATATAAACAATCAGACACAAAAAATTTTGTCAAATAAAAAGGATTTTTGTTATTGTACATATTGGAGGGCTGAAAATACAGTAAAAAAAAAAAGTTAGGGAGGGGTGTCTGAATTGTAGAGTATTTAATGTTAATGTCCTTCTATTTCTTTTTGCAAACTTCACATAATCTCACTGGCTAGCAGCTATGTGATATGCACTATGTGAGCAGACCGATGGAGTAATGTAGCCAACTAGATGGCTACGCCGATTGGACGAACTACTTCACATGACCAAGCTGTGATGCAATATTGTGTTTTAATGGTGCAAATGGAGAAATTCAGGGCATTCCAAATTTGCTAAAAAATATCGCAATTTAGGTTGTGGTTGATGATTGCAATGAAATAGATATTATGTGATATTATTTTTTGGCCAGATCGCCCAAATGTTTGGCCTGAGCTGCTGTATGAAACAGTTATGCCAAAGCAATGGTTATGGGGTGTATTGTGCCAAAGTCAATATATTGCAATATATTGCAATACTGTAAGCAGGGCAATATATTGTTTCATAGGCCTGTGTTCTTTGTGTTCACACTGGAGATATGTGCATACTTGTTCCTGTCTCAGTTGACGTGGTTACATTGGAGTGGAAGGGTCATATGGCTGAAGATCGATTACAACATTGATATTTAAACACAAAATGTCTTTGCATGTAAACTATTAATGAAAACTCATTTTTGAGAATCGTTACAGTATCGCAGAAGAAAATATTGTGATATTCCATCCATTATCTATCACCGCTTAGCCTTTGCAGGGTCGCGAGGGATTGGAGCCTATCCCAGTTGACATTGGGTGAGAGGCTGGGTACACCCTGGACAGGTCGTCAGGTCATCACAGGGCTGACATATAGAGATAAAAAACCATACACAATTTAGAGTCACCAATTAATCTAACTTGTATGTCTTTGGCCTGCGGGAGGAAGCCAGAGCAGACACAGGGAGAATACAGAAACTCCACACAGACTGACCAGGGGTGGGACTTGAACCCAAGAACCTCTTGCTGTGAGGCAACATTGATAACCACTGCACCACCGTGTCAGCAATCATTTCTGACATGACTTTATATTCCTAAAACAACTCGAAAATATACATTAAAGGTCATGTAATCACTTCTCTCCTATAATCACTTCATCAGTGTTTAACTATATATTATTTTATGAGTATTCGTCTGTGTCTTGTCATGTAAGTCATTAAACCCCATAATCCTAAATTGCTTAAATCTGTCACTTTTAGGATGGATGGCTAATAAACACTGAATGACATAGTGAAGAGCAACAGACATGGACAGAGAGACGGAGTGAAGAGTTGACAGGCAGGATGAGATGACAAAGAGAGCAGCTCAGCTAAAGCTCACATGAAGCTGCTTTGTGTGAGCTGTATGGTGACAGGAAGGTCATCATCACAATAGGCGTCTACTCAAGTATGGCCTCGCCTGGAGACATGAATAGACCTCCTCAGCAGCCATCCATCCCTCCCGCCATCCCTCCTTCCTGCCCCAGCCAGCAGACTCATGTTGCCAGCTCCAATACAACAGCTTCCTCTGTTGGCTGGCCTTGTATGAAAACTTAATGGTAATTGCCCACAGATTCCACATTAGGGTAAGACAGAGGTGGAGAGAGAATTGGCACTGAAAAGAATATTTAGAGGGAAAAATTGAGGTCATAAGTGTGGTTTGAAAGAAACAGAGAGTTATTCAGAATCTTCATAGAGAGATCTGGAGTCTCTCAGGACAACGCTGGCCAGGGGACAGCACTGTCATCAAATTGACAGTGACGAAAGGTTTGGAGACCAGTATATGCCACATAATGGGCAGATTAAAATTCCTTTTTGACAGTTGGCTATTCATCCAGGCCTTTAAGTACATGTTAAGAAAAAGAAATTCTCTGTAATAACTGAGACTAGTATTATTTCATATATTCCTTACTGTAAACAAATACAATGAAAACAGTTGTTCTGACTTCCCTAGCTGTGACTGGACTGTAATGTCCGCTGGACACTGTAGTTTTAACCTTGAACAGGAGTAAAATAGGCATTGTCAGGGTTCCTTTTCCACTGTATGTGGTACTGTCACAATATGATCTCCAGTGTATGTGATCAAGAGAGTGAAAGAACATACAGTATAGGCAACAATATAAGGATCAATTTATAGTTGGCTTTGAAGTGTGTGTAGTTCGGCCACGCCCCCGGCCATGTTCAAACAGACACAGTCAGTGGTTCACAAAGAGACAGGCAAGGTGGGGGAGGTTATACGTAGCAACGTCATTCAAGAAACCTGCATCACGTCACATGGGAAAAAAATATTTAAAAGGGCTTGGGAACGTAGCATTTTGACGCTAAAACATGCGTGTCTGCAATTAAATACATAAGGAACACTACTGTAAAGCAACAGAATGATTTTACAAAAAAATGAACAGAACCATCCTTTAAGTCGATACAAACAGCCCAATCAGGTGTTGATGTTTTCTTACCCCTTCTGCTAACCAGCTTCCAGAGGAAACCCTGAAATTGCTTGTTGCATAGCAGTTGAAGTGGGCATGTATGCATGTAGCTGACAACTATGACCTTTAAAAATGAAAGGCCTGCTTTTGGTCCCATATGTAAGGGGTCCATGGTTGTTATGCTGTACAGCCATTAGTTGTTACAGTAGAATATTCAATAGTTTTCATAAAAAACCTCCAGTATCAGCTGAGCGAGTCAATTCTTCAAAGACTGAAACCTCATTTGCCGTTTTTAGAAAAGAGTTATACATTTCAAAGTTCCCTTATTATTCATCAGTCCTTTCATGCCCTTTATTCAATATTCTACTCATGACCTCTCAGTGATACACTGTCCATTCTTTCACTGTACAGTCACTGATCCTTTACATTAACGACTGACAGTCTCTTTGATGGACAGTATGTTTTGTGATAAGTGTACTCAGCATTCCCACAGCAGTCCTATTTCTGTCTCTATCTCTTGGACGTAAATGGAAAATTAAACCAACGACAGAGTGGTGAGCGGACTTCAGATTAAAGTAATACTGTGTGGTGAAAAGAGGATTAACTGCAAATGTATATTTATGTCACAGAGAGTAATACAAATGAGTATTAAGTGCTACACATGAATAGAGTGATCTAATGTTTGTTTTCCATTTATTTTATTCTGTCAAGTAAAAACAACGTGTGTATGTGTGTGTGCGTGCGTGTGTATGAACTTGCTTTTTTTTGGAACATCTGCAGTTGATTGATTTGCACAAGTTCTCTGGCAGTACAGGTGTATCTGTCATGCTGATATGGTCATTCTGGTTTTAATACAGTGTGGTGATGAAGTGAGTGATAAAAAAAAATAGTGAAAGAGACATGATGAGAGAGAAAGAGAGAATGAAAGAAATCCCTGCCCAGATTGTTGGGGATCAGCTCAAATCTTGATCATTTGGCCTTAGACAACACACAGATCACAGTTGATGTAAATGACAAAAAGCTGCTCTATGACCAAATGGGTTTAACTTTCCCTGGGGTGCACTGAGGTTATTTCCTCACCTCAACAGATACCTGCTATAGGCAGTGATGATGTCACTGTCAAGCCACAATTCTGCACTGCACATCTGCTGATTGAATCCGAGCAACCAGCACCAGATAGCTGCAAAATAACCACAGAAACTTTCACGCTAAAGTGCACATCAAACTTTCGGTTCTGATGAATTATTCTTGGAGATTTATACATTCGTCACAGATCACGCAGTCTCGTGGAAAGTCATTTAGATAACTAGAATTACCGCCTCGCGGTTGTATGCCTCTGCGCACCAATCAAGTTGCAATTTAAAGTACATCCATGTGTGTCCAAACTCATATAATATATGTAGTGACTGATAGAGAGCTTCATCACATGGTGCAACAACAATCACCTGAAGCTCAGTGTCAGCAGAGCCAACAAGCTTGGGGTGGACTACAGTGCTTCAAATATGGATGTTGCAGCAAAGAAGCCTCACACACATCTTCAACCCAGCAGTGCAGAAGATCTATACAATCTAATCTCCCCTTTTATTTCTAAATTATGGTGTTGAATAATGGCCAGAAAAGTGTTTTTGCAGAATGTTATGATGTCACAGAGAAGTTGACCCTTGACCTTTTGGATATAAAATGTCATGAATTCATCTTCATTATCCTGTCAGATATTTGTTTGAAATTTTGTCATAATTAGCGTATGGATTCGTGAGTTATGATTAAAAATTTGTTTAATAGGTCACAGTGATCTTGATCTTTGACCTGTGAGAACAAAAATCGAATCAGTTTATCCTCGGGTCCAAATCGACATTTGTGTCACTTTTGAAGAAATGCCCTCAAGGTGTTCCTCAGATATCGTTTTCACTAGAATGGGACAGCCGGACGGACAACCCAAAACTATAATGCCTCGGGCCATGGCTGTCGCCTGCATGGAGGCATAATTAAAACTCTTTCCTCGAATAACTCCCTCAGGGCCATCCATTCCTTACAATCCTCTCCCAGTGTTTCCATCCAAAACTCACCAGGCAACCGGGGGAAATGACTGCGTGTGCCCTCTTCTTTTTGACGAGTCTTAACATGTCCACCATCTTAGGTTAGCACATGAGCATGCTACAGTAATTGCTAATTAGCACTAAACACAAAGTATAGCTGAGGCTGATGGTAATGTCATTAGTTTTGCAGGGATTTGGTCATTGACCAAAGTACTGGATATATTATTATTAATGAATATTACTCCTTGGTTAAACTGCTCACGACTAATAGACACATGGGACCCCGGTTAAGCGTTTGCAGACATGCTTTAAGGCGCCACATGCACCTTAAATCCATCCATCCATCCATCCATCATCTTCTGCTTATCCGGGATCGGGTCGCAGTGTCAGCAGGCTAAGCAGGGTATTCCAGAAATCCCTCTCCCCAGCAACACTTTCCAGCTCCTCCTGGAGGATCCTGAGGTGTTCCCAGGCCAGATGGGATATACAGTATAATCCCCCCAGCGAATACTGGGTCTACCACAGGGTCTCCTCCCAGTTTGACATTCCCACAAGACCTCCAGGAGGCATCCTAATCAGATGCCCGAGCCACCTCAGCGGGCTCCTTTCGACACGAAGGAGCAGCGGCTCTACTCCAAGCTCTCTCTGGATGTCCGAGCTCCTCACCCTATCTCTAACGCTGAGCCCAGCCAGCCTACGGAGGAAACTCATTTCGGCCGCTTGTATCCACAATCTCATTCTTTGGGTCACTACCCAAAGCTCATGGCCATAGGTGAGGTTTGGAACGTAGATCGACTGGTAAATTGAGAGCTTTGCCTTCCAGCTCAGGTCCCTCTTAACCACAACGGTCCAGTACAACGCCCACATTACAGCTGATGCCGCACCAAACCGCCTGTCCATCTCATGCTCCATTTTCCCGTCACTCGTGAACAAGACCCCGAGATACTTAAACTCCCTCGCTTGGGGCAGCAACTCACCCCCAACCTGGAAGGAGCAATCCAAGCTTAAATTACTGGTTTAAGTCATTTCTTTCAGCTTACAAAATGTGAAAAGTTGTTTTCACTTATCCTATATATTTTTTTTAACTTAAATATCTTTAAGTCGTTGATCAGACAAAAGCACACTTGGAACTGCAAAGTTGGGACATCTGACCTCATTATAATTGACTTGATACACAACAAGAAAAAGAGAGACAAATAGTCTAAATGTCAAAACATGAACACGCATAAAGTGACCAAAATGGTACCAGTGCTTTGGGTATGGTTTATGTCCCTGAGAAAGGCAAACAAATCAGATATATCAGATATAGGCAGCATATTTGGCAGGAGGTTTATTAAGATACTGAGAGTGTCTCCTTGCACACCCTGGTCGACGTGCTGTTGTTTCCTGCTTTTGTTCGAGCAACTTAAGTCAAAGTTCTATTGAAATTTCTTGACAGGCAGATGCCTTGTTCAGTGACAGGCAGTGGCATTAAACACAAGAAAGATCAACAGTGTAGCTTGTAGGCACTGGAGAAGATCCACTCATGGGAAAACTGCCATGAAAAATGCATAGTGAAAATGCTGGAGGGCTCCTGTAAAACCAAACCAGTTTTCCACCCAGATGCACCCAGTGGAGAACTGTATAAACAGCAAGGTGCATTTCACTACTGAGAGCAACGGCCCAGAACTAACCCTGCTATTGTCACTGCTGCTTCTTTTCTATACAACCTGTTCAAACACGCTTAGCGCGGCACGCTCAGTGTGCCAGAGAAAAAAAGATAGAGACAAAGACACACCTTCAAAAGAGCACCTACCACATTCACATTTACGTATACAGAATGACAGTTCACACCAGAAGAAATATTTTCCAGGATGCTGTCATCTTCCTGTTTAGAGCTGTGTGCACGATTGTGTCACAATGTGTGTATGTGTGTGTGTTCTACAGGACATGTTTTATTGCAAAGCAATGCGACACTGCTTTTCAGTACACAGTTAAAATGATAGTGACTGGTTAGTTTTAAGGTTCAGCTAGGGACGGTTCAAGGATCATTTCATCCTCAAGTGTGATTTGAGTTTTCATTCTTTTCATTTAAAATAGTTTTCTTTGTCTTCTACATCTAGGTTACTCATTTAACTAAGCTTAATTTTTCATCCAAAATACCAACTATTACCTAGCTCCAGTTCCATCAGGAGAGACAAGTGAATGAAGTAAAGATCATGTTTAATACCGCAGATGATATGTGAAAATTAAGTCTTGTCAAAAGTCTTTGGCGTTTAGACTCTACAGGGAGATTTTGTGATCAAAGGGCGTCTGTAAGTTAATCCCCCCCCCCCATGGAGTCTAGACACTGGTGGTGGTGGCGGCTGATGACTGAGACTGAAAGGCTGTGAAAGGTGGTGATGGGGAGATGGAGGGGCGCACATAACAGCAGCATGAACAAACTAAAGGCGGAGACAGAGAGACATACAGTATTTAAAAAAGGGCAGATGCAAGATAATAAGCTAACGATGAAGATGAAGGTGTGTCGCTGTGCTATTGGATAGATGAGACCAGCTGATGAGAACAGCTGATATCTCAATTGACGGCCCCAGACGATGACAGCAGGAGTGAGCATACGTGAGAGAAGTGGATGACAGGATAGTATGAGGATTAATCCTCAGGCCTAAGCATGGAGTAGTCTTCCTCACTGAACTCTTCGCTAGAGCGTCATTACTCAAATGAGAGGATTTGCTTCTTTTCTCTGTTTTGTATCTTCATGTGATAATAAACTGAAGATCTTTGAATTTTGAAAAAAATTAAAATGTCGCCTTGGACTTTGAAATGGTAACGACATACGGTAATTGATATTTTATAATAGATCTGCCGCAATTAACTGATTAGTTGATCAAAAGAAGTTGGAAGTGATTTATATAATCGGTTAATCGATTTAGTCATTTTTCAAGCAACAATGTTAAAAGGGCTGGTTCCAACTTGTTTAATCTAAGGATTTGTTGCTTTTCTTTGTCACTTATGATAGTAGATGGGGAGTCTTTTGGACTGGCAATGAGCGTTTTTCACAAGACCAAACATTTCATTGATTAATCGTTAGATCAATCAATCAAGAATCAATAAAGAAAATGATAGTCAGTTGCAGGCGTAACTGCAATGTGTGCAGCTTTTGCATGCATGTGCCAAAAATCGAGCATTGCGTTAGTTCTGGCAGGCCACGGAAGTCAAGCTCAGCTCACATGCAGGCATGTAGGCACATGGAAGGGCAGGGAGGTGTGCTCTCCCTGCTTTAGGCTTTCCACATAGGCATGCGGAAGGGCAGAACCAAGCCATACCGCCAAATATAACTTTATGCAAATGGGAATCTAAGTTTCTTTGACTATAGTGGTCCTGACAGAATTACAAATATTTCAATGCATTTTGCCAAGCCTCTCAGGCTCATTTAGTTCCTAGACGCACAGGACATATTTAGTTAGTAAAAACATTGTGAATAGAAAGCTAAATGTTCTGTTGTATCAGAATGCTGTAATTTTTTTTTTAATTTGAAGGAAATATTCCAGTGTTAAAAGTTTACGGTAAATGTGTACTTAAAGACTTTTCTTTTAGTAGACGGTTAAACCCCATTCAACCTAAAACACAAGGCAACAAGATGCATCTTCTAGCTATAGTACAGTATGAAATGAAACAGTATTGCATCTTTTGGAGAAAGAGACGTCTCATAATGAGATAATAGCACTTAAAACTAATGAATAAAAGTGTCGCGAAAAAAAGTGACTCACCACTGAGTCTCCATGTGCTGAGCGCTGCAGGTCACGGGTCACAGGTTCAAGCCCTGGCCACTAATCCGGTCTCCCTCAGTAGGAACTCTGGTCTGCTGTTCCAGGTGTGTGTGTGTGTGTGTGTGTGTGTGTGTGTGTGTGTGTGTGTGTGTGTGTGTGTGTGTGTGTGT
>JBBPCS010003349.1:0-12394 GCA_037974645.1 Hollardia meadi
CCACTTCCTCCCACTGTACAAAAATGAAGCCAAAATATCCCGGATACGAGCGCTGCCATCTTGCGCTGGTGACGTCAGTTGGAGTCAGATTCCTGGCCATACACCCGCCCGCCCAATCACAAGCAGGGCACAGCTGTCAATCATGACATCAAATCAAATAGCTAATTAAAACCAAACTGATAAGAAAAATGAACACTTGAACAAACATCAGCGCGATAAGAACTACCTAAAACTAAAATTAATTAATTTTTTTTTTTGACGTGTACTTTGAGTTTTTGGTTTAGCCCATGTCCCATCTGCTAACATGGAGGGGGCGGGGTTTATTTATCTGTAAAGAAACGCATTCCTTTGCGTGGGACATTGAAGGCGTGCGTCCCTAATTGCAGACACAAAACAAAAACGAGGCGTAAACAGAACTACTCCGATGTGTCTGCAGCTGTCAATCCATGCGTCCATTTGGGGAAACATTCAGGCTATTAGAATAATTTAAAAACAAAACGGACCCTGATCCAGAACCAGAACCTAGAACCTAATCAAATCAGCACTGAGGGAAGTTGCACTTCAAACTGAGGGTGAGGAGTTGAGCAAACAGGGTCAAAACTCTAGTTAAAAGATGCTATTAAGTTGCATCATGGAAATAAGCTTAACCCGGACTAGGAACTACATGTCAGCATATCTCATCCTCTCAACATCCTTCAACTCCAGAGGTACAATGCTAAGTGACTGGACTGTCCCTTTAGTCCGCTATTGAACATGCTACTTTATTTATGTAAAGAAATGTCTCTCTTGTCTTCAGATTCTCTCTTTCCGTCTATTTCAATGTTTATTGTTTTCCTTCCAGCGAGGCTCCAGCTGCAGCAACCACAGATTAACAGCTACTGACAGTCAGACCGCCGCTGCTGTAATAAAGACGGTCCAAGTGGTCCATTAACCTTGTTAACTGCTGTGAACTCTGAACACTGAAGGTTTATCATCCAGATGACACTGAGACGAGCTGCAGGAACCTCACACTGAATGTGGCGAATGTTGTCGGTTATGGTTTATATCTAAGCTGAAGATTCCTTCAAAGGTCTTTTACTTTGCACAGTGCAGAAAGCAACAGGTCAAGAGACATTATTAATGTTAAATATAGAGGAAACCACATTAAGATCTTTTACTTAGGTGGTTAATGAGAGAGAAGGAATAGGCACTGTTTCATTTGAATGTAGTAATTAGTTCAAGAATTTTTACGTATGTCTTGTCTGGGAGAAGTGCAAGTTCTGCATTCAAAATTTTACTTCAGTGAAAGCACAAAAGAATTAGCATATAAGTATGCTATGCTATAATTTGTATAAAGATAGAATTTAAGTAGCAAAAGTACTCATTATGCAGAATGGCCCATTTCAGAATGATGTATATTATATTATTGTATCATAATTATTGATTTATTAATGTGTTCATCACTTTAATATTGCAGCTGCAAATCCTGCTGCACCACACTAAGCAGGGATTTATGTAGGTGAGTGTGTGCGGCCGTTAAATATAAAAGGTTCATTTCTTCCGTTAATTATTGACCTCTAACACGACACTAAATGTGATTTAACAACACTAAAGGTTTACAGCCAAGCTATCGGCTCTGTGAAGCTGTACTAAGGCACAGCAGAGCTTCTGATGCTCAGCAACATGCTAACACGCCCACAGAGACAATGCTAACATGCTGATGTTTAACCATAGATGGATAAGAAGAACTAGACACCAGATGCAAAGATGGCGTCTAAAATATAGTGGAGTAATGGTGTCCTGAGCAGATAACTCTCACATCAATGAAGTAACATCAAATTAAAATGCATAATTTCAATGACCAGTTATGTTTGAAATATCACCAGACAAACGTGTTCTGCCACTACAACTAGCTAACGTCTGCCACAGCTGGTTAACGTCTGTCACAGCTAGTTAACGTCTGTCACTACTAGCTAACGTCTGCCACTGCTAGTTAACGTCTGTCACTACTAGCTTACGTCAGCCACAGCTAGTTAACGTCTGGCACAGCTAGCTAACATCTGCCACTGCTAGTTAACGTCTGTCACTACTAGCTAACGTCAGCCACAGCTAGTTTACGTCTGGTACAGCTAGCTAACATCTGCCACTGCTAGTTAACGTCTGTCACTACTAGCTTACGTCAGCCACAGCTAGTTAATGTCTGGTACAGCTAGCTAACGTCTGCCACTGCTAGTTAACATCTGTCACTACTAGCTTACGTCAGCCACAGCTAGTTAACGTCTGACACAGCTAGCTAACATCTGCCACTGCTAGTTAACGTCTGTCACTACTAGCTAACATCAGCCACAGCTAGTTAACGTCTGTCACTACTAGCTAACGTCAGCCACAGCTAGTTAACATCTGGCACAGCTAGCTAACATCTGCCACTGCAAGTTAACGTCTGTCACTACTAGCTAACGTCAACCACAGCTAGTTAACGTCTGCCACAGCTAACTAACGCCTGCCACAGCTAGCTAATGTCTGCCACAGCTAGTTAACGTCTGCCACAGCTAGCTAACGTCTGCCACATACATTTATAAAGAAGAACTAGATACCGATAATAGATAATAGATACCAGTAAAGTTTTCTACCTTCTGGGTTTACTTCCTGGTTATGACGTCTCTTTTATAATGGTGGTCAATGGGGAAAATGCTTTTCGGGCGCAGGGGGATTTTTAGCTGCAATACCACGAGTGGCCACTGGGCAATTTTGGAAGCAAGACTGAATAAATAGGACATTCATGTGTTTAACTGGTATAATGTGTCCATGTTCACCATCTTAGTTAGTATTTGGTAATCAGCGTTAAAAACAAAATACAGCAGAGGTTGATGGGAATGTCATTAGCTTTGCAGGTCGTAAACTTAATGACCTGATGATGGCGCTACATGAAAAAGAGTTCACCAAGATTTTACATTTCTTCCTGAGGGGGACCACGGAAACTTATTTAGTTTCCTTGAAGGGAGCATGAATGTGTGAACTAGGGGTGCCACAATATAACATTATTAACGATAACCGTGATATTTTAAAAATGAAACATTGATAAAATGCTAATAATAGACATACGATAATATTGTGTAAATAATCCAGTGCATCTTAAATTTATTCGGTTTCTTTCAGTTCTCGCTTAGTAGGTGGTGGTAATGCACCTTAATATTGCTGGTTGCAATCAGCCATAAAAAATAAAGAAAAAGAAGATGCAACTAGCTACCACAGTGTGCGGCTACTACTGCTGATTATATAGATATTGCCATAATATTGTGAAAGCTTTTGGCCAATATTATCATGTTGTGGAAATTTGATATTGTGACAGCACTAGTGTGTACCAAACAATGCATTCAATATTTGTTGAGACTCTTCACTTAAAAATCATGTTAAAAAATGTTTAACCTTCAAGCCAACTACTCCCAGTAAACATTTACAGATTTTTATATTTTATCTTTTATGTAAACTCTTTATTTCCTGTCTCTCACTCCTTTAAATGAAAATAAAAATGGAGGGAATACTTACATGGTTACAGTCAGAAGCAATCTCAGTTTCCTGCAGAAAGACACAGAGAAAGAACTTCAAACTACTGTATATAATAATGTAAAACACATACTGCATACAGCGAGTGTTTTGCAGAATCAACCCCCTTTGTGTTTGTGTGTGTGTGTTTGCATATGACAGAATAAGAGAGAGAAGAAGTGCACACACACACACACATAAATGTGCCTCTTGGTCCTCCCCCCAAAAAATGTCCCAACCAAATCCATACGCCATCACATCTTTTCGTGTGAGATGCATTTCCTGGACTATTCCTTTAGTTTGCACTGAATAGCCAACAGCAATAAGGAAAACACTTGTAATATCACAACAAAGTGACGAGCAAAGTAAAACTGTTCTCCATATGGCAGCGACGAAAGCAGCAGAAGCTCTTCACAGACTCTGGCACTACATCCGTGACTATCTGAGGAAACAGCGGGAGAAGCTGTTTTCTTAAAGCTTCACGTCACTTTGCAGAGAAAAGACATGAAAGCGCTTCATGTTAACTATGCTCTGCCCACCGGAACGAAGACAGAAAGCCTTTTTCTGGCTTTAAACCGTCACGTCCACTAAATGTTTCAGAGACAGAGGAACAGGCGTAATGAGGAAACAGGCCCTCAGTGGCCCCCTTGATAAAAATGACCAATTAGTATGTTATGAATTAATTAGAGCTGTTTCGTTCACATCAAAGGCTTCTGAAACAAGACCAGATTAATCACAGACTGATCAAACTGAAGTGGTAACAGAGGCTAAAAATGCCTAATATGATTCAATCAACACCAAATGTCAAGGACTTAGTGTGAAACCAACCTAAAAGCTTTATTTTAGGTCGAATGTAACGCAGTTGCTGGTTGTACAAATGTTTTTAGTCGCCTCCGAACCAACTTTCTTTTGTCTGTGAATAAAAGTCATTGAAATGACTTACAGTGATGCATTCACAGAGAATTATCTGCAGTGGAGCAGGCATTTTTAGCCTCTTTTAGCTCATCAATTTTGTTTTAAGCCACATTTTTGGACAGATGTTGGTTTCCCAAAACCAAACAGCAGACAAACTGGTGAAGAAAGTGGAGCATTTAGCAGCAAAAGAGTCGGATATTTCCCTCAGGAGTTGGTGGGGACCAAAAACAGAGCTAAAAGAGAGTTAAAATTGGATTTACATTCATCAGGTGGACACAAACACGACTCCACATGAATGCTAATGTTACTCCATGTCTGCTAGATGTGTGAATAGGCTAAGGTTTGCTAACACATTAGCCGTATCATCTTTATAAGGTGATAATGTCAATGATGTGTCCACATTATGCCTCGCAGTGCCGAAGTCGCCCAAAAGAACCCCCCCAAAAACTGACCCCAACTTTACAGGCCAGGCAAATTAATTTATATTGCAGATTTCATACCCAAAGGCAACCCAAAGTGCTTTATAGATTACACAGACAACAACACAAGATGGAAATTAAAACAATAAGAACAAACAAAAAAAAAATGCACTGAATAAAAACAATAAAATCAAACAGCAAAAGCACACAAAGTAAGAACACTAAAAAGCATAAAGAATAAAAACAATAAGACAAACTAACAAATACATTTGATAAAAAGGAAAATTAATTAAAAGTAATGGCAAACAGGTTGGTCTTTCATCTCAAGGGGCTATCCACTAATACATTTCTATGTCTTTAGTTTAGATTTGAAAGCAGAAAGGAGGCAGCTGTATAAAAAAAGGACACTAAAACAGAGCTAATACAGAATAAAATCTGGATTTACAGTCATCAGCTGGACACAAACACTTCAGAGGCTAATGATGCTCCAGGTGTGTAAACAGGCAACTGTTTTCTAACAGACTACAGATTATAAAACCTCTATGAAATATAATCCTCGATAGCAAAGGCTGCATATTGTAGCAGTGAAGAGAGGTGGGACAAAATAATCAATGTTTTGAAAGTCTTGGCTGTGAAGTCCAGCGTCAAATCTCAGTCAAGTTTGATTCTTAAACAAATCATTATGTGTGTTTCCCAAATTCAATGCCATATACATTTTTTTACTACAGGATATTATAATTATAGTTCAAAACGTATAGGGCTTTAGAGTTAAAACTATACAGTATTTCAAAAAGAAAAATAGAAGCATAGACATTATTTTTCCAGTTAGGAGACGCAGTGATTGGACATATGCATGCTGAATGTTGAATAGATTTAACAATAAAACATTGTTTTGTTTTTACTTATCAACAAAAATGTAATGTCATCAAAGTTTTCATTTTCAAAGGTTTTCTTTAGTTTTAGTCGCGTTTTCATCATGAAATATATTCGATCATCGAGTTTTTTGTCCAAGAAATGAGCACTGTTACTACACGGTATTCATCTTGTGAGGGAAATCACTCACATAAGATAAAGACATTGTGATTGAAAGCTGAACAGAGTGACAGTCAGCATCTGTAGGCAGTGAACGAATCAGAGTCAATCAAAATGAACATGTTGGGAACGGAGTAAAAAGCTGCACTGACAGAAAACATCCACCTCTCAGACTGCAGACTGAAGCTGCTCTATAATCCACTCAGCATCCTCACACAGTGTCAATCCACAGCCACGTCATGACAGACGGACCAAACGTCCACAACTGGACGTGTCCACAGGCGCGTATGTGCTGTGGACGAAGGGACTTCCTGTTTCTCAGACGTCTCTCAATTGTCGGATTTCAGGGCCACCACAAATAAATACTCAAACGCTAACCACACGCTGCTTTACTGGCACTGCTGCCAGTGTGTGTGTGTGTGTGTGTGTGTGTGTGTGTGTGTGTGTGTGTGTGTGTGTGTGTGTGTGTGTGTGTGTGTGTGCATGGGGAGGAGGGAGGGTCTTTCTCTGGAGAAGAGGCAGATTCATAAGAGTCATTTACCTCTTCAGGAGGCCACAGCTGTTATAGAGTTGAAGCGATGTAATTATCTCGGTAAAGAGGACACCACTCAGGAGGAGGAGGAGTGTGTGTCTGTGTGTGTGGTTGACGTCAGCATGGTGAGGGAAGATGGGGGTGGGGGGTGTTGACGTCAACATGATGCGGGGGTACTGAGGTAAAAGAAAAACCCACCAGACCGATTAAAGTCCAGGTTTCATGTTCATCTGTTCAATATGTTTACATACACGTTGAATGTTGAACATGTATTAATGGTAATAACACAAAGTGTTTATAGTATAATTAGCAATTACAACTAACATAAAAATAACAGTTTATAAGATTACTGTGTTTAATATATTGTCATTCTTTATCTGCTGATGCTTCACATGAGGAGTTAATAGTTTTTTCTTTATAAATACCTTATTCAGAAATGTGACCGCTGTTAATTTATTGCTGAAATTTCATATTTTATTTTGAAAATCATGAATCTGCATCTCCACTTCCTCCCATTGTACAAAAATGAAGCCAAAATATAAAAATGTATTTATTTCACATGTACTAGTTTTTAGTTTGGCCCATGTCCCATCTGCTAACATGGAGGGGGAGGAGTTTATGACCTATACTGCAGCCAGCCACCAGGGGGAGATCCAGATGTTTTGGCTTCACTTTCACATCTTTATATACAGTCAATGGACTGAATTCATGTGGTTTTCTCCTCTTTTTCCATAAGTTAATATGTATATGAAATTAAACTGCATTTTTTTAAAAATATATTCAGATTAATAAAATTCTGATCTAAAAATTAAAGTCAGCCAATCAAAATTCAAACTTCAACAAGGATACGTCGTCTTCTTCTTGCATTTTAGAGATCATACGTTTGGATCATGTGACTGACAGAATGTAAATTAATTAAACGCTGAAATTTGGTGTCTGAACTTAATCAATTTGAGCAACCAAATTTGACTAAACTGAATTTGAGCAACTTGAATACATTTTTTTATAATATTGGACATTTGATATTTTCCATCTAAATATGTGAACCCTAAAAAAACACACACACACTTAAAGACTCAAATTAAGGCACTTATTTTCTTCCATAGCTGTTTGTTTATATTTTCTTTCTGGCTCAGATTGATGAGTAATCCAACTTGATGAGTGTGTGTGAGAGAAAACTGGACAAACTAAACTGGGTCACCAGACTTCATCAACACATCTGATATCTTCCTCTAATAGATCAGAGTCCAAATCTCTGACGGGAGGAGACAAAGGAGGCGACTGCGACATTCAACACAGTGTCACGATTTAGGCCAGCAGCTGGTGATTATTTTCATTATCAATTCATCTTCCAAATAACCTTGCCAAATCTGGTCTTTAAAATGTCAGAATATTGCAAAAATGGGTATCACAAGTTCCTAAAGGCCATGAAACTGCTTGTTTTTATCCAACCAACAGTCCAAGACCCCCAAACACGATCAATTTACGATGACGTAAGACAAAGACGAGCAGCAAAGCCTCACATTTGCAATTAATCAGTTCTCTAAATAGTCCAATATTACACATGTGCCTCAAGCAGCTTTATAAATTGCACAGCATATGACCCCCTCTATGTTTAGACCCTTGATTCAGATCAGGAGAACCCCTCCCCCCCCAAAAAAACAAACAAATCTGCAGGACCCCTCGGCTTTAAAACGACCTGCCTGAAGAGATAAGACTCGCAGGTTCAGTGTCCTCTTTTAAATCACCCATTTTTAAAGACTAGCTTTTATGTGATGTCATCTTTTTTTTAAATCTTTGTCTTTTTTATTTCACTTTATTATTTTTTATTATTTTATTGCTCTTATTCTTTTTCCCTGTTGTCTTTATTTCCTTTAGTCTTTTATTCGCTGACACAAAGTATCAATACAAAGCAATAAAAGGATTATTGCTTTGTATTGATACTTTGTGTCCTACATTTTTAATCTTTGGTCTCCTCGTTTTAACTTTAACTTTATTTCTCTTTATTCTTGTCTTGTTTCTGTTTGGCCTGACTGTTTGACTTCTGTATTCTTCCTGGGTATCCTGCTCTTGCTTTGTCTGTCAAAGCACTTTGTAAACTTTGTTTTTAAAGGCTCTATATAAATAAAGTTATTATTAGTTTAATAAAGTTTTCAGGGACATCCCTGCTTATTCCAGCATATAAGAGTCCAGGTAATAGACAGGTCCGCCTGCAGTCCAGACCTACGCGTTATGAAGCTCAAAATACAACAACAGAGATGCTGGACTGTTGAGCAACTGAAGTCGTATATCACAGGATGTGTTGCAGGCATTAAATTCAGAATATATACCCCGTTAGTCATGTGACAGCTGGATGACTGCACACCTCACTCAGGTTTATGATTACTGTGCAACGTGCTGAGGTGGCAAAACCACATCAAACCTCGGCCTTCAGCCAAGTCTGACCTTAAGATTTCACTGCCAGGTGAACAGCTGGGGTAAAGTTCTCACACCCAGATGTGAATTTCACACGCGCTAAACTGACTGCTCTTTGGCCAACATAAACAAACAAACAAATACCTAAACAAATGATTCTAATGTATTCAAAAGAATTGATTTGTTTGACCGACAGTCCAAAACCCAAAGACTTTTTATCTACGATATAAAAGAAGAAAAAGAAATCAGAAACCAGAGGGAAAAAATAACTAAATTATTATAAATTAACCTTCATGATAGGAATTTTAAAAAAATTACAGAGAATCTAATTGAACAGTTAACTCTAATTAAATATGAAAAACCCAAATAATCAATAAAAATCTTTGACAAGTCTTTTAATATGTGGACTAACACCAGAAGAGATCTAAATCAAATAATCTTTTACTGTTTATGTTTTTCTTTATAAACTCAAACTCTTCAATTACTTAATTTAGAATGCATGTAAAAACATAATAATATGCTATAATGACAAAAAATAATTTAGGTGTTGGCCCAGTGTGTGTGTGTGTGTGTGTGTGTGTGTGTGCGCGTGCGTGCGTGCGTGCGTGCGTGCGTGTGTGTGTGTGTGTGTGTGTAAATGGCAGAAGGTGTCTGATTGGATCAAGCCAACCCTGTAGGGAGAATGTATATTTGTTATTTTAACATTTGCCCCCACATCACGTATCTCTCTCACTACACACACACACACAAAAAAAGAAAAACACCCATTAACATGAAGTGTTATGAAATATTGTCATTACACATGCCTGTGTGAAGACACAAACAAAGGCTGTACTCTTGCCCTCTGTTTCAACTGTAATATGATTAAAAAAAACTTCAACAGTGCTTTCTATTTTTTTCTTAGAATAAAGAAAACAAACGGCTTTCTTTCTCAAAAGGATTAAAGCTTTGTCTGATCAATTACACACCTGCTTTGTTCGTGTTTGCTTTCTGCTTGACCTAGTGACTGAAACATTAATTTGGCTACAGATATATTTCAAACTTTGTGCCCCTGAACACAGATAAAAGCAGATTTGCAGTGTTTCGACACTGCGACATAGACTGTGTAGTAAAGAGTGACAAATTCAAATATGGGAATACTTCCATATGTTTTCTTACTCGCAACTTAAGGCTTAAGTCCCATCTTACTGTGTAATATCAAGGAAACAGAAAAGTGTAATGTATCTATTGAGATATGCATCTTTCTTTGGCAGTGGAACAAAGGCTTGGTCTCATACTGTGCAAGATAAAAGTAAGCCAAGATATAGAGATATATGCTCCCCTTTTGTTGCACTGGAGAGCAGCACAAAATATTTTGCAAAGATTTGCCGCATATCTGCTACTGAGAGCAGCAACATCATAGTCACACTGTGTCACAAAGAGAAACACAGTGTAAATCTTGCAAAAGCAAAACAAATGGCAGACCACAGAGCAAGAAGCGCGATAACAAAGCAAAGAATATCTATGACAAATGCTAAAATATGACATGCTTTGTAGAGCCACTATGAAGAGTGTCATATGGGAGTTGATAGCAGCACCAAAAAAAAGGGACAAAAAGGATAGAATCTGCCCCTGAATGACAACATTAATATTTTCAAAATAGTGGCAGACACACAGATACACAATAGGAGTATGATGACACACAGAATACATATAGCTACAATAAAATCTGATTCTGCAATCAAAAGCAGGCAAAATGGGAAATCAAGCTGTACTCTGCCAGTGTGTGTGTGTGTGTGTGTGTGTGTGTGTCTGTGAATCACTGAAGTGTTAATATGCTCATCACTGAGGATTATCCCGTTGATTAGAGATATTATCTGGATCGCTATAAGACCACAGATGAGTGGGTTAAAGAGCTCCTGTAGTGATTAATCTACCTATGTGTGGGCAGGGACAAGGAGTGTGCGTCATGTGTCTGTCCATGTTTTAATAATCCCGACCCCCCCGAGCCACCCTCTCCATTGAGAACAGGCATACATTTTGGGAGAGATAGAGGGGACAGGTGCCTTTGTCCCTCACAATAACAACATGAAAGTAACAGAGGATTGAGAGCACTTACTCATTAAATTTCATTATATTTTGAATTGTCACCTGGCACTTGACATTTGTATTTTGCTTTACATAAATTAAGACAATTCCATTGAAAGAATTATGCAGAAAAAAATCACTAGAATTCATGGATGTTCTGAGGAAGGTAGCCATAATTTGCCCCCCCCACCCAGCTCAGACTGTATTGTATTGGACATCAGAGGAGAGAGAAAAGGACAGAGTAAAGTTCTCTTTGTATCAACTGAGCACAGGGCTTCCGCAGTGCAATATTTATTTTAACATAAAGAAGGGAAAAGCTGCACACACAGCTCCAACATGCTCAGTTTTATTTGTATTCTTCTGAGTGGATTTGGCTAATTTTTTCTCAAAATCATCCTGAGGAATTAGCCCGAAGAAGGCAAGATGTGCCGACACACTGATTCATAAAACTAAAAATAAAAAGACTGCATCTGAGTTAACTTTACAAATGCAACCCTGTCTCCTAGAAATTACCTTGATATTATACTAACACCACTGTTTGCCAAATATGTTGTTTTTTTTAGGTGGAGGGATGTACTTTGTTTTTGTACTGGACTCTTCTCTGTGATGGAAAATGCTGTTTAACACATTGTGGCGCTGGTCAAGGATCATTGAAGTAGAACTTTGCCAATACTATACTTAGATTTACATCACTGCAATAAGTGTATCCACTCTTTCTGCTTATTGCATTCACATAAATTACATGCAGTGTGAAATTTCAGTGTCATAAATGCTAGTGAGAATGGGCAGTGGCAGACTCAGACTGTCTGAGGGGCATGGGCCAAAAATATAAGTTGTGATGCTTTTATGGCACATGCATACAACACCGCCAGATGTGCCACACTCATTAGTATTGGCTCTGGCTGGCATCTAGAGAGCCATCACCATAATTGGCATGCTTGTTTCCATTATCAAACACTCACTCATGCACTTATGCTTGCACAGACATATTAACAAAGCCACACACACACACACACACACACAGAACTCAACATGCCAACTCAGTTCTCAAGAGCATGGACAATCCAGTCAGCAGAAAATAAACTGGGAGAGAGATAATAAAAGAGAGAGGAGAGAAGGAAGACTGAAGAAACACAAATAAACACACTCAGAGAGGGTCAGAGGAAGACAGAGAGGTGGGGAGGATAGAAGAATTAAGACAGCAGTGGAGTGGCTGGACAAACTGAGACCAGGTGGAAGAGAACATATTTAGAGGCATACACACAGACGGAGTGAGGGAGAGATGAGAGAGAGAATGAGAGATGAGTGTCGACGGAGCAGACATCTTTCTCTTCGGCTGCCATCAGTTTTCTTGACACAAACCCAGACAAGTGGCTATAACTGTCTGTGTGTGTTTATAAGGGGATAATGCCAACAAATGCCACACACACACACACACACACACACACACACACACACACACACACACACACACACACACACACACACACAC
>JBBPCS010003350.1:0-37562 GCA_037974645.1 Hollardia meadi
TGACTGTCTGTGTGTGTGTGTGTGTGTGTGTGTGTGTGTGTGTGTGTGTGTGTGTGTGTGTGTGTGTGTGTGTGTGTTTCATTCTCAACCACTAAATCTGGTGTATGCTATGCTATGACATCTAAATGCTGCCTATATATTAATGCCGATGAATACTGTGCTGTACTTGAGTAAATGTACTTACTGACCATGTATAATTCTGAGGTACTTTACTTTACATGGGTATTTCCATCTACTGTACGATTTCAAAGGTAAATATTGGACTTTTTTACTCAGTTACTGTAACTTCAGTTACTGGTTACTTTGCAGATTCAGATTAAAAATAATAATAAAGAATAGAATCAAGAAATAAATCATGGCGTAATATTAAAAGTTAAGATACCACTAGATAAAGTAGGCCTTTATTTAAATAGGCTAAATAAATAAAATAGGCCTTTCTACATAATAAGTACTTCACAGTTGGTAGGCTTTATATTTTGATGTCTTTTGTAGGGTTTACTTGACTAAAAAAATCTATACAGGACGTTTAGGCTACTTATTAGTATTTTTACACTGTGGTATTGATACTTTTAACCAACAACAAGATCTGCTCCACATCGCCTGGTCCCTGAACAGACCGAGGGCCGCTTATTAACCTGTTATTGACCAGCTCTGTGCTATATACCATGTAGGTGTAATATCGCTCCTGGTGGCAGAGCTGTGTAAACACATCACAGAGGGGTGTGTGTTGTTCGGTGGGTGTAGGGAACATTTCTTCACTCCGATGCTCCTCCTCTCTTCTCACGGTGCCAGGTCCTTGTTAAAAAATAAAAAAAAATAAAAACTTGCACCACCACTTTCCTCAGACACAAACCTTATATTTGTGTCGGCGGATAAAAACATGGCAGATGTTGTCGTCCAGCCCGACGGAAGAAGCGGCGGGATTGTGGTAATGAAATGAGAAAACACGACAGAGAACGCAAGAAACAAGTGCTGCATGGCGAGCACAGAAAGTTTATTCATTCGTGGATGCACAGGCTTGGCTGTGCTGCGCATTCAGACTTCAACTTTACGCACCTCGTAGATTTGTTTTCTTTTGGGGCCACATATGGCTATCAGACCGATTTGGTGCATCTCAATGATAAAGCTCTTGTTTACTACTTGTAAGGCGGTCAACAGTGATACGCAAACTGCAGCATAATGTTTGCCTCGATCCTTTTTCCTTCCAGATTAACGATGACTGGCCAGGCTACAGTTTAGATCTCTTCAGCTACCCAGCCCACTACTCCGGAGATTTAGACTGCGTCTTCATTCCGCATGGCGTGATTATGGACAGGTACAACACCAAACTAACCCAAATCTTAGTAATGTTTGAGCTTTCCAGGTGTCTCTGCTGCGATGCCCTCCGATGTTGCGTAAGCCCTGCACGTGGCCTCTCACAGATCTGAGGGATTTGGGGAAGAATTAGGGGGACATCGTCTGTTGAAAATTTATTTGGTGGCATGCAACTGTTGGGACATACTGTGTCTTCTAGAATACTCACTGTAAAGCTGAACAAAGACAGTCAGAACAAGCGAAAACAACTTTTTTTAAACCATTATAAAGAGTTCTGGGTGTGGTAGGCCACACAGCCCCCTATAATTAATGAAATGTTTAGAAATGTTAATGTGCATCAAAATACACACTGATAGACAATACAGTATCTGAATGTCTTTCAGTTCTTTATAAAATCACATATATCCAAGGGACTAACTTTGTTTGCACTGAAATATGAGACAAAAATCTTGAAATGTAAAAACAAGAACAAGAAATTAATTAGGGCCGCAAATAACGATTATTTTTCACTATTGATTAATCCACCAGTTATTTCTGGACTCATCTATAGAACGTTTATAATTTCCAGAGGCAACATCTTAAAATAGTGCAAAAACAGTCCAAAATATAAATGTATTCAATTTACTATCATGTATGACACAGAAAAGCAAATCTTCACATTTAAGAAGTTGGAAACCGGCAAAAGAAATGCCAAATTATTATTATTTGATATTGATTTGTTGTTTTTACCAGTAAACTAATGGTAGCAGGCCTACTCAGAGTCATTCATTTGGCCTACATCAGTATGTAAATCAATATCATCAAACATTCATATTGTAATAATATTATTCCAGTAAAAGTTGGGCATTGAGTAGTTCTTGAGAAGATGTCTTGCATTGTAGAGAAATTGTTAGCAGGAGTGAAAACATGACAGCTGTTAACCCCTGGAGGGCACGTTAGCCTCCAAACATGAATGGCCCACAGCTGTGAGCTTGAGTCCTGTGAGACAAGATGCACAACTTTTCTTTAGAGGGTTAAAGAAGAAGAAGTTTACTTCTCATGTTGTTTCCAGGACAGAACGTCTGGCCCGAAACATCATGGATGACCTGGGGGACCATGACATCGTGGTGCTGTGCGTGCTGAAAGGAGGCTACCAGTTCTGTGCCGACCTGGTGGACAGGATTAAAGCACTTAGCCGCAACTCCAACTGCACAATCCCCATGAGGGTCCACTTCATTCGGCTCAAAAGCTACCTGGTGAGCCCCTGCCCACTGCTGCACAGACCGTTTGACTGAAGTGATTATTAGTCGTGATGGTTCCGAGTCCCGTGACTTAGTCAGAATATGTATTATGTTTCATACAACATTATGACTGTGGTATCTTTGTGTAAGTTTGCCTCAAATGTGTTGTTTCATGTGGCCAACCTGAAGCATAACAATGATATTATGTCGGTGTGCTATACTGTAAAATACACTTCGATTCATCATTTGTTTCAAGTTTAGAGGTTCCGATCCATGTATCAAAGTAGGAATCTCCCTTTTAAATTGATGATATATTTCAGGAGGAAAATTTTCAATGGTTCATCGTCTAAAACATGTAAACATAAAGATAATAATAGAAAACTTGCTTTTTTTGATTTTCTGTATTTTTTTTTTGTTCCCTCAGAATGACCAGTCAACAGAGGATCTTCACATAGTCGGAGCAGAAGATTTGTCTCTTTTAGCCGGAAAGGTAATATTCCTCTCATCTACCACTGAAATCAGCCCGACTTTCAACAAAGAGCTGCATCTTCTCCAGCGGAACGTTATTCTAAACTCTATTGCAATAAAACAAACACAGTCACGTGACATGGGAGATGGTGGGCATTGATAGATGGCCGCCTCAAGAGGGCAGCCTTCCCTGTAATTTGCCTTCTCCCCCTCCATCCTGAGGAAATGGTTCAGTGCTTCCTTGAAGGAGATCAAAGATGGCAGCTTCTGACAAACCTAGCGGTGATCAGATACCAGCTGTTGTAATGTAATTTTTTAAAGGCTTCTTCCACTTTATCGCAGTGGAGAGAATCTGTGTGAATGGGAGGACGTATAGCAGATCAGGAGGATGACAGTTGTCTAGCTGTTACCTGCTCTTCATTTTGCTCTCGTATAATCAAAATCATTATGTCATTCTGTTACACAAAATCATCTTCTCTCTGATCTTTGCTTTTTTTTCTTCTTGTGACATACTTCAGTTTTACGTCTTGAAAATAGAACATCACTCTTCAATGAACAGTCACAGCGGCAGCAGCAGGGGTTAAGAACCACTGGCAAAGATAATTATACATCTACAGCTGTGCGAGAAACAATCAATTTGAACTCTGACAAACATAAAAGAAAAACGGTGTGGAAAGGGCATTGCTTTTGCAAGTAACGATTATCAATTACTCTGTTCATTATTGTGTATATGAATTTGTTCCCTAAATGTTAGAAATGTGTGAAAAATGCCCGTCCTACGATATCTTGGAGACCAAATGAGTCCGACAAACAGTCCAAAACCTTAACACACTCATTTTAGTATCACATAAAACCGAGAAAAGCAGCAAATGACTACATTTGAGAATGAATCAAAACTTGAATTAAAACAACATAACTCTCCTGAATTAATCATGAATTGTTTCAGGTCTTATGAGCACAACTGTCACACACCTGACATTCACATTTCCACAATAGATCCAGCTGTTTGTCCAACTGATGTAGACCTGAGCATGGGCATGTCTACAGCTTGATTGGAGAGTGTGTATTTCTGCACGCACGCTCATCTTTTTCTCTCCACACACCTGTGTGTGTGCGTGTGTGCGCGCGCGCACAGGGATGAATTACTCAACCGCTACTTCAGAAATCCTAAGTCAGCGAGTATTTGTTGGTAATATAAATCAGCTGATCTGAACACTCAGAGTCACACACACACACACACCCCTTAGCTGAGCGCACACACAGGCACACTGTAGCCAGGCGTGGCATAAATGCCTGAAACATGAATAGGATATGAGGGAGAAAGCTTGAGTCATTGCTGACTGCTTTGCTCACAGTATTTTTAAGTGTGCTTGTGAAATCCTTGAGCTCCTTGTGATGTACAACTAAATTTAGTTCTGTTTGTAACAGAACGCTGCCATGTTTTTTTTCTGGAAGAAGTGAGCTAATTGTGCAACAAGGAACATTTTACACAATTTGCGTCACGCCTCCGTGTCCCTGCAGACGGTGCCTTCCCCTTTCTGCATGGACTTTAATATACAGCCCCTTCCTTTCTTATTTCTCCAGGGCTCACTGCACTCTAAATAAGTCTGTATGAATAATGAGGCCGAAACAAAGCATGAATACATGCTTGGCTGAATCCTTTGTTTGAAAAGTGGAGAAAACTGCGTACAGTTGCATGGAAGTAAAAGTTTTTTTAAACCTCGGCCTAGCTAAGTTGAACTGAAGCTTAGAGTGTGACTCTAAATAGTGCCCAGTTGTCTCC
Source organism: Hollardia meadi (assembly GCA_037974645.1). NCBI lineage: Eukaryota > Metazoa > Chordata > Actinopteri > Tetraodontiformes > Triacanthodidae > Hollardia > Hollardia meadi. Next base: position 4,786 of record JBBPCS010003350.1, read on the forward strand.
AGTCGCTTGGACAAACATTTGCAGAATCTCAACTATTTCAGTATGACACTCAAGGAAGGACTGCAGGGGCAGAGATTTCCATATCTGCTTTCAATCAAAGGCTTATAGATGATAATTTCCTTTTAGGATCTATTTAGCTTTGTAGTGCTGTGCAAAAAAAAACAAACTCGCAGTACAGGTTAAACTGTGTTCAACTTTGTCTGTGCCGCTGTTATCTTGGAATGTGTGTGTGGTTGATCAGAAGATACAGTAGTTTATTATCTGCAACTTGCTCGCTAAGAATAATTGTTTGCTCCTCTCCCCAACATGTTGCCATAAGAACGTACTGATTGTGGAGGTGAGTCAACTATGTTTTTGCTTCTGTTTTTCCTCTTAACCAAATGGGCCTATTGTATTTCCTGCTGTGTTTTTCTTTTCTCTTCTACAGGAGTTCAACATGAGGAAACTTTTTTTAATTGGATGACCTATATTTGGGAAATAAGAGAATTGTTTTTTTTCCCCCCCAACATGATCATGAACTTTCTCTTGTTAGCACAGTAATTGAGTCTTGTATTGGGTATGGGTGCACTAGGAAAGCAGTGACATTTACAGGAAAGAAAGAAATGTAGTCATTCGGTGATGGTTATGTACTGTAAGCATCACATGATTAAACATTTCGTAACAACAGTCATTACTCAGATCCCAAACATCTGTGAATGTGGCCTGGCAGTCATTCACTGACTGTGGCTGTTATTGCAGTAAGTAATGGAAATGTATTTATTTTAGAACTTCAAATGGATCCTTTTTAAGAGTCCAGGATTGGAAATTAACTAGTTTGAAGCGGCTCCGATCATTATTTTTCAACAATGGATGAAATGGCCGTGTATAATGTGAAAGAGGTTGACCATAGTGATGAACCCACAGAGATTTTCAGTTCCCCTTAGATCTAAGGAGCATTTTTGCATCTTTCAGCTTTTTGTTTTGGTTTTATGGTGCACAAATTTACTCAGTATGCAAGGAGTGCTGCTCTGGTGTAAAAAAAATGACTATAAGTACTTGCCATGATGAAGGCCTTGATGGCTGAAACACGTAGGCATGTTTTTACTGACATAATAGCCATGAGAAAATAGAAGCTTTTTTAAAATTCATTACCCTCTTGAGTGCCTCAGACTTCCTCAACAGCACAAATGTACTGTTTTGCTCTCATCTTTGTTGTTTTCGGCTGCAGAAGGCTGCTGTTTTCAGCTAAAAAGATAACCACTATACAATACCTGCAAAACAGCAGGCATGTAAAGTTAGCGACGAACTGATAGCAGCAGCTAAGGAACCAGATATTTACATCAAGAGACCAAAACGGGGCTAAAAGGCTGGACTTTGATACTTCAGGTGACAGTGACACGACCCCAAATAAATGCTAAAGTTGCTAAATGCATTAGCCAAATAAACTTTATACTGTGATAATATGTCAATGTTGTATTTACAGCTTGTTGCACTGCGTCCAAATGTGACCAAAAATTTAATAATTGAGGTTTAAGTACTTTATATATATATATAATTCATTCAGTCATACATAATTCTTTTTCATGGACTAAATCAGCTTTGTTACTTTTGATGGAGGTATTTAAGTTATCCACAGTTTTCCTCCATATGACAGTCTGTGAAAAAGCTTTATATATACTGTATATATGACAGTTCTTCAACTGTGCTTCATAGGTTAGTGTATTTATACTGAAATCTTTACAATCAGAATGACTAACTGGCTCTTGAATGGTAACCCTATGAGAGTCATGGCAAGTCTGTGTAATAGCCTAAAATGCTTTACATATGGAAAAGAAATGCTCCAGAACAACATTTGAAAACTAAATGAAAGGAAAAATTAAATGAAAAGAAAAATCGAAAGGTTAAATTTGCTGTTCTTGGATTCAATTAGCTTTTCCTACTTCTACTTGAGTAATATCTAAGTAAAGAAACGGCATTAAGTGAGTAACAAGTGAAAAATATTTAGCTTGAGTCATTCTATATGAAGGGCTTGTTGACCCGTATCTAGATGACAAAGCATAGCTCTGTGGCTTCATTCCACCACTACCTATACATCTTTCTAATGCAAGAAGACAGAGGCGTTTTTGTTTAAAACATCACATGTTGGTTTTTTAAATCCATTTTTCAGTCAAGTCTTCAGTTTTTTAGAGAAGGCTCATAAACAGTTATGTAATACAAGTACAGTGTGACCAACTTCTTCCTTTCCACTCCAGTGTGAGATAAATCTATTTCTGGTCTGCATTTCCATATTATAGCCGTCTCTTGCTTTCTCACTCCAGTATTTCTCCCCTTTGTAGGCCATTGTAGGCACTGGAAAGACAATGAAGACTCTCCTGAAGCATGTTGAAGCCTTCAGGCCCAACATGATCAAAGTAGCAGGGTAAGTTATGGCTGTGAATCCTCAAAAACAAAACCGGCCCAGTTGTCCCGCTTTGTGAATCACTCAGTTTCTGCCTCTCAGTCTAGACCGAGCGAGACAAAGAAAGAATCTGTGACTGTTCTATAATGAATACGGCCCCTTGATGTCCCACATGACATGTAGGAAGTGATATCGTATGATAATGTCTGCTTTTATTTTCCCCAGGTTGCTGGTGAAGAGAGTGCCACATAACTCGGCGTGTCTTCCTGACTGTACGTACCTGACCAACCCTTTTAATGTTCATGAGTCAGCGGCTCATTCACAGTTAGTCTGTGGACTACGGAAATACTTGCAATTAATGTTTGTCTTTCAGATGTCGGCTTTGAGATACCTGATCGATTTGTGGTTGGATATGCCCTAGACTACAATGAGTATTTTCGAGACCTAAATGTAAGTCGGGGCCTTTTTTATTTTTAGAAAACAGTGACTGTTTAGGGGAAGAGCTCATAAAACCATCATACAGGCAACAAATAAAATCATTTTTTTTGTACTGAATGTCATGTTCTGCCTTTTGACTCTTGTTTTTCTCCTTTTTTTCAGCATATCTGTGTGATCAGCGAAAGTGGGAAGACGAAATACAAGATTTAAAAAAAAAAAAAAAGGATTGCAAAAGAGACGACTTCCACATACTGTACATCATGTAACAGCAAGCCTGAACATTTTCCCTGAGATAGCATTCACTTTCACGTGCTATCAAAACTCTGTGAAGCTTTTATGTTTTAACAGTGGACACTGACATTCAACTGCTAAGTTTAGCAAAAGTTTTAAAGTTGCAACCTTATTCTTCGTGTTTACAGAGATGATTCCCATGGAAAATGTGTTAATGTTAGTCTTTGTTAGTTTGACTCAAAACAAAAATTGCATCTCAGTTTTACTCCTTGTATGCAATGTAAAGAACTTGATAATCATGACCTGTATGAATGTGTGTTTTTAAGTCGGTGCGTGATGAGGTAATAAAGGAAAGGGAGTTGTTTTTTACTAGTAAATTGTAAATTAGTGATAGAAGTTTACCTTTTTTTCACCTGTTTGCGCCTTTCTGATGTTTTATGAGGTAGTGCTGCTGTCGCCTTTAATGCTCAGGGGCAAACAAAGTAGTTCTGTAAACATTAAGGGTGTTAACTACCTCTTTTTGTTTTTTCAGTATTTCAGCTGTAGTGGGATACTTTTGTCATGTATGTTTTTCCTTTTATAGTTTAACATACCATTAAAAATATTTTTAACATCTGTGTTCTATTTTCCTTACATTCTGTTAATCCACAAAATTAATTTTCAGATGTTGATAGTTTTTTTTTTAGTTTTTTTTTAAAGTGGTGTCTTACTTGAGCTCATGTCAAAAAATCCATGTGTAGTTCAGGTTTTTTGATGTAGGAGGGCTCATGGAAACATGTTGAACGTGTTAGTGTTTTGTTTCTTTTCATACAATCCTGTTGTGTTTACTGGAAAAAAAATATTATTAAAAAAACTGTCTTCAAGGACTCTCTCTCTCTCTTACCTGGTGTATGATTGTATCTTTCTTGCTTTAAGACTGCGCAAAGCCGCATCTTGAAACATTGGGTTACAATTCTTTGGTTTGAAAAAGAAATACACAAAACTGCAAATGAGCTAGTAAAAGGAACAAACGAGTTTGTTGTGTTGAGCTGCAGTGCTCTTTGTATACACCTGACATATGACTCTCAGTCCTTAAGCAGGGAACACAGAATATTAGTCAGTACTTTTTGTTAGTAGTAGAAGTATTCAAATTCTTAAGTAAAAGTATCAAATCAGTATCATTATAAATAAAAGCCCTGTAAAGAAAAACCACAGGACTATTTCTAAAACTTACTAATGCTTTAATGTGTAAGTACCATTTTACAGCTGGTTAGGTGAAGCTAATTTCAATACTTTTAATAGCACTGGGTAGTTTACTTTTAATAAATACATTTTAAATAAGCTGATCTTATGTTTTGTATGTCAAATTAGAACCTGCACAGAAAATAGTGGCTTTCAAATAAATGTCGTGGAGGAAATATAATCTTTCCTTTCAAATGTAGCATGGAGTTACTCAAATAAAAACACTCGGTTATTTCCTTCACTTTTTGGGGGTAAGTACTTCACAGAGATGTGTTGTCTCTTAACATTTACAAGTAATTTTCCAAGGTTTATATCCATAGTAGAGCCACTGGAAGTAGAACTGGCTGGACAGGACAGCTTTGTGAAAGTCTCCTCCTTAAACTGACCTCTGCAACAAAAGCTGCCAATCCCAAGAACAGGTGGTCCCTTATGTTGGAGAGGAATAAAAGGGACATTTGTCAAGGCCCTGAAAAACTCGCGTTTATTTTAGTCTACTCCTACAATCTGTTAAAGACTTGTGTGTAATAGAGAACCGTCAGTGTTATGTATAGAATTTGATAATCTGCTAGCCTATACAATGGCAGCACGACGGGTGCAGAGTGTATGCCGTTTGGTATGTGTAAATTTACATTCCACATCTACTGCCATTCACATGCGAGCCCTGATCAACCTCACTTTGAACCACGACATGTGACTCCTCGCTCAGCCTTGTTGTTTTAAATTAAACGAAAGCGGGTGGGATTGTGAAGACCCTGAGGTGCGAAAAGTGGACTTCTGGCACTGTGTCTGATTTAACTTTGCCCTCTTCCTCCTGAGAGAGTCCCTGTGTGCCCTCAAATCGCCGAACACCGTTGAAACGGTTAGAAAACACCACCTTTTACCAGTGCAGCGGCGACTTTTTGTAAACTCGCGCCTGATTGGTCCGCTCAAATACAACGCCGCCTTCGATTGGCTGAGAGTGTCCTGTTGACCGAAGGTGGATTCCCAGAGAGTCGCGAAAGCTGGAAGCAAAAAATTCCAGCCACACAACTGCACCATGCGCCTCCCCTGAGTGGGTTTGGAATAATCACCGGGAACCCGTTTGTACTCTAACTATATTAAATTATGACAACGCCTGACCATCTCGGAGCTCCCACGCTATGGTTTTACTTTGTCTACTCGCTTTTATGGACAACCGCCGCTGTTGGCCGCCTGTATTGACTCAACAACTACACAGGTAACTTTGTTTTAACTCCAGCGTTAGCATGGATGCTAGCCGCAGCGCTAGCAGCCGCAGTCGGTTTGGTTTGGTTGTTGCCTTTATCCACTTCACAAAGTACCTTTCACAAAGTAAATAAACGTGGAAGATGCCTACAGCGTCTTTTGTCGCCATCTTACGTTTTTTAAATACTTGTGTTGTATTAAAAGTAAGGAAAGAGAAACTACTTTTGTTGGTGGCTTGAGAACAACAGGTCGGCACGCTGTTTGCGAGTTGACCATCGATCTTAAATTAGAAAAATTCAAATTCACCGTCTCTGAATCAGATAACTAGTGGGTTTCTTATCGAAGCACAAACAGCGTGATGAGCCCAAGTGACTTCTGCTTTATAATCCAGGTTTTATAGGTGTGTTGTAACACAATTTTAAATATGACGGACCTCTATTTCACCCTGCCACCCGTCTGTGGTCCACTTGTTGATGGCCATTCATTATGCACTGTTGACGATCCACGTTGTTGTGCTTCAGGCTGATGACAACAAGCCTAAATAGTTGTCGCGTGAATAATGCGGCGTCGACGTGGTTTATCACATCACTTCAACATGTCCACGAAACCTAATTTGATACTCAGTTAAGTGTACATCTTGCTCGGAGTACTTTTGAACCAATAGCTTTGTTAAATAACGTGTGCTCACATTTCAATAGACAGTGTTAGGCCACATATTACTCCAAGTCGGACTGTTTACCAGCATCTCGGTATAAAACGTTGTAACGTCAAGACGCACAAACATCAAGTAGAAAATAGAGTTTGTTAGGACCTGTTGCACAATATTGATTTCCCCGAATCAAGCACGGGTGGTCTACTATTAGGCTACGTGCGTTAATGTTACGTTCGAGTTGTTTTACAGACACTAACAGTGCTACATGCCATGCGAGAGCGAAACAAAATGCAAAAACACGTGTCTCTTTCCCCTTTCTCAATAACAGATGGACTAAGAAATCAGGCAAGAATTAAAGTGTAAATTGGGACCGGGTGGAACATATTTTCTTGCATCCTACTGGAGGTACCTTTTCGATGTCGGCGATCACGGATAACAGGATTTTAAGTCTAGTTGAATGATGGCATCACGTTGGGTTCATTCTTGTGAGGATGAGAGACAACAAGCAAGATCTTCTTTCTGTGAGGTAAGAACAACTCAAACCTCAGACCTTGTACATTATTTGTAAAATGATGAATGAAATATCTTGAATGATCATGAAATTGATTTTTGGGGGCAACTGATTCTGCTTTCCATGTCTTCACTCTCTCAGTTTGGTGTTAGTAGAGGGAGGGGGGGAGTAATTTGTTTGACACTTTGGCCCAGCTGTTTGTGCTTGTAACAACAGTTGGATTGTTTTGCTCTTTCCCACCAGTGCTCAATTATTTTGGTTATTTTGATAATTATAGCTGTCAGAATTTGCCATGCTTTCTATTAATTTCTCGGGGTTGATCATTATAGATGAAGAGCTGGAAAGACAGGTTTCAGTTCCAGAGCGGCATTTAATTAGATTTGAAATCTTAATCAAACTCATCACTAGAGGAAGTGGGAGGAGACAATGGAACTGAAGCTATATATTAAAGATCCGTCTTTCAGATTTTTAAGCTGTGACCCTGGTAATACCAGACAGGACACCATCTGCTCTTCTGAAAGCTTGTTGTCTGAATGAAGACCTTCATGGTAAACTAGGTAGCAACCCCATACTCTGTGAAATGAAAGGGCATCTATTTATAGAATCTTTTTTCATTCCCTCCACGGCCTTTAATCTAATATTCAACTTTTTTAACAAGGGCTGTAAGGCTCCTATGTTGTTACTTCTAACAGGCTAGAGGTACTGAATTTGATTTTAGCTCATTGAACAGAGCACAAGAGTGCAAGGGATATCTCTGTACTCAACAAGATATTAAATCAGGAGTAAGTAACGTCTCAGACAGCGAAAGCTCATTCAAAAGTCATACTTCAGAGACAGCTTGTGTTGCATCCTTGTCTTTTTCACTGTCACAGCCAAAAAGAAAATCTCAGCTGATGTTCTTACCTTCTGGATACAGCCTCTTAACTTCTAAATGAGTTTAATGAATGAATGTTATAGCACATAACAATAAAGATGCAGAAAATGTGCGCATGTTACCAGAAAATACCTCCAGGCAATATACAGGTGTTGGTATTTATCATGGCAATTACTGTTAAATGACAAAGTATCTTAAAGGTGCCATATGTAAGAATGACCACCACTAGAGTAACCACTAACTGCTGCTAACTCTATTCTCTTCATAAATCCATGACTATAGCTGCCATTAGCTAGTCAGCTCAGTTGGGTGTGCAGCTAGCCAGACTATGGGGGGAGTGTTGGTGTTTGCTGCTAGCACCGGAGCCTTGTACTGCCAGGATGAGGTGGATTTCAGGCAAGGGGCGGGGAAACCCAGCAGGGAATGTTGGTGATGAGTGGTGCTAGAATGGGCACCAAAACTGGAGCCGGGCAAACAGGCAACAGAACCGACCTCAGCAGCCTCCTAGTGAACACTGCTAGACTGGGACCTAACACGGCCTTTGAGATGAATAGAGGCCAGTTTGACAACAGGGAACACAATAACAACGTGATTTACAGCATCTCTGACCAGGACTCTGACTGGCAGGGACAGCAGAGACGTGAAGTGGGAGATGAATGAGAAGGAGGTTGGGCATCAGCTGTGGGGAAAAACGGCATGTAGAGATAGAATATTTTCAGATCCTTTGTGAATTAAGGGTTTATTTTAACAAAACCAGAGTTAGTGATTGTTAGAACAGTGGAAAGACAGACAAAGACAGGTTTGGTGAGTTTTCATTTGTTTTTGTCAAGTTTAAGTGTGTTTTACGATGAGTTAACAAGGCAATTAAACTAGTCTTAGTTTGGTAAGAGAGTAACTTGAATTCAGAAGGTATCCCGTTGTATTTTTCTGCTCAAGGAAAAGGGGAGTAAGAATATTTACTTTTTTAGGATTTCGGTTTATTTTGTTTATTAGACTAAAACAACTAAGAGAGCTTGTGGTATGTAGTGAACTTGACACTCCGTCTCATCTCCCAACTGAAATTTCAGAGAGGAGGCCTGAGTTATACAATTGGGCTATCACCTCTTGAGGTACAGAGTGGCATTATGAGAAAGGATAGGCCAGGCTAACTGGTTAACATGCTTACTTTAGTAGATCTCTCTGCAACACAATAGACAGACATCTTTGACAGATCATCAAAACCGTTTTACATTCTGTTAATTTTAGTTTTTTGAACATTATTCTTACATATTCTACACATTGTACCTTTAAAGTATTCCCTTGTTGCTTAAAAACCTTTTGCACAACACATAAACATGTTTTCTTTTTTATGTTAGTAGGGTTTGAGAAAAAAAACCCCAACAAAAGTGCAGTCAGTGGAAATTCCTCTTTTAGCAGTCCTCCTAATAAGGCTACCACAATAACCAATTCATGTGCTAATCTTGAGCCGGAAACCTCCTGGAGTGTGTGATCCTGGGATTTTCTGGAAATTATGACACTGCATTTGGTAAATTAAGAAGTTAATTAAATTAATGTTTTTTTAAAATCACTTTTTAAACGTGTCTTTGCAAAAGTAAACAACAACACAACTTGTGATAGTTTTGTGATCAAAGATGTTGATGATAAATAGGTGTGCCTTTGTTTTTATTCAGAGAAAGCATTTCCCTCGCATAGCCATGGAGAATATTATCCCAGCCAAAACTTGATACAGAAATAATTTCTTTAAATCAAGATTCTTGTCTTTGGCTTTTGCTGGTGGTCGGATGTTATGTTAAACATTGCAGTTGAATCAAAAATAACCGACAGAATTGTCTTAATGTCTCCTTCATCTACTTGATTCCTCTTGTCAGATATTGAGTTTTCACTACAGATATTTGTTGTCTGTCGTTTTGTGATATGTCTGTGGCAGGATTTTCTATATTAGCGTAGGATCTTTATTGTATCATAAACTATAACGTATGATTCATTTCTGTTTCCTATATGATAAGTCCAGTTCTAGCTTTTGTCGTAAATCAGCTTGTTATGCACCAATAGAATGAGAGAAGTGAGAGTGGAGTGATATTAATTACTGTTTTAGATGACGAAGCATGATCCATATTTAGCAGCGTATGGGGCTATTGACAAACAGACCCCCTGTCCCCACAATCTTGGCCTCATTAAAGCTCAGTGTTTATCTCATTTAGACTGGCTGCCTTTTACAGAACCCCCTGCACATGCATTGCATGACTAACTGATGGCAATCGGAAATGAAAATTGGCCTACAATTGGATAGAAGAAGTCTGTTACTTCCTGTGGCCTTATGGTTGTGTCTGCAATGTCTCAGGGGAAAACATAAGAGATGGGCTATGTGATTTAGTTTTTTCTGCATTTCACAGTTTCTGTGAAGCAAAAACATCATATCATCCTAAATCATTTTCTTCCAATCCAAGTGTGGAAATGTATTTTTTTACTTGTGTGTATTCAAGTGAAGGATAATTATATTATCTGTTATATGCTTGACCACAACTTGACTTTCAGTATTTGCCTATGACTCTTTTAGTTTCTGTGCCCGATACAATAAGACCAGAAAGTACTCAAACTCACACCGAGTACAAACTCAGAAATCTAGGCTACTGTATAAGATTAAAGGGCAGAATATTAATGAACAAGCATTTTTATAAAGATATCTTGCATGACCAGCAGCCACAGGATTATTCTCTGTCCCATCTATGTGTTACAACTAGATGTATGGCAAGCCAAAAACATGTTTCTGCCGGGAACATCTTGGCATAGTGGGCCACCACTGTCAAATAATTCCTGCCACAGCAAAGACAAAGAAAATCACAAAAGAAAGCGTATTGTTCCAGTCATCTAATCCTATACCCTGGTGACTCACTTGCAAAGCCCAATTCCTGTTCCTCAGATTATGATATTCACTTGGTTAACAGCTCTAATTACAGAAAATTAGTTTACTTAGGTATTTCCAGAGGAAAAGAAAAGTGGAGGCGGTAGGTAGGTAGGCTGACTACGCATTTCTCTGGCTCACTCTTTTAGTTCCAAGTTGAGTTAGCCTAGCTGGCTCTCTCTTCTGGGAGAGATCGCACCATTTACGGTAGCGCTTGGTGTGACTGGGTGGTGGAAAATGTTGTGGCTACTGGTCGCCTCAAGGTCTGCTTACGTAAACTTAATCCAATCCCTGTGCTTTTCCCACGTGTGTATATCTATTTATCAGGCTACCGGGGCTCAGCTTTGTTTTTCGTATACAACATCAAAATATGGCGTAACCATCATAAGAAATGTCAGAAGCTTAATCCAGCCTTGAACTGAACTGTCTTTTTGTAAAATAAATCTTTAATAATAAATCCAACACTGAATGTCTTATTTGATTATTTATCAATTTTCCAGGTTTTAAAGTTCTTGTTGTTAGCATGATTGTTAGCAGTCTGTTGACAATCCCGTGATTCCTTGGTTTAAGTCAGCCGACCAATCAGAGGCTGTGTTCATGACTGAGAGAACCTTCATTAGGCTACATGATATCGCCCACCCCTGGACTTATAATGAACTGCAATAAACTTGAGCTTTTGTATGTTGATGAGCAGCTATGAATTATTACCCCCTTCCATTTAAAGCTGGCTGGCTGACTGACTAGGAGTCTTGACAGACTGAAAGGAGAGCACCTAGCAGCCTGCACGAGGCTGACTATTAATTGGCCTCCTCTCAAGGACTTCCCATGTCAAAGGGCCATGAAGGTGTTCACTAAACGATACTGATTTTTTTTAAAACACAGCAAACCTGTTGTTCCATAGGAAATGCTGCCACGTGTCTATATAGGCTGAGTAATAATGCCCGTAACCTTGCCTTCCACTACAAGGCTGGAACGCACAGGGCTCACCAGTTGCTCTCTGTATCATTATCTTAGGCTTTCACAGTTAAGTGCTTCGTTTGGGTGGGATGTGGTGTAGAATGTAGCATTCCACAGAGAACTAGGTTTCTTCACATTGTGCAGCTGTGTATGATGTGTGATGTTTTTAGAGCTGATGTCATGTGGCGCTTGTAATGTGTCATTTGGTGATGTCAGCAGAGGTTTTTTTTTTAACATACAGGCCATGCAGTCTCTTGTCATAATATTTGTTAAAAGGTGGAAATTCCAGTTTCTTTTTCAATGTGCACATAGCCTCTAGATATCAACAGTTGTGGTGTGTAAACAGCTGTTCACATACAGTGTTTCCCCCAAAATGTCTGATGATAGTGGGTTGTAATTGGTTTGCCTGCCCTTTAATCTTTGTGGTAGGGGAACCACATATGTAGTCACCTTATAAACCCTCAGAAAATGACCACATGCTCTCTAGATTTACCATGTCACCTAATATGATGCTACAAACAGTATTCCATTTGGGAAACAAGAATAGACTTTGAAGAGCTAAAATGGAAATGGGTCTGGTTTTATATCCATAGCTCATTGTGAAATGCACATAAGAATATTTCTCAGAAAATTGTCTGTAGCTCTCCATGACAGGCATCTCAGTGCAGTATGGTAGCCATGCATGTAAAAAAGAGAGTGTAAATCAAATACAAACACCAGCTTTAGATAATGTTGTACTAATGCCATTATGTGTTCATTTATTTTAGAGAGGTGATGTCCCTCCCCTTCTGGGGGCTCACCATCGGACTTTACTTAGTAAAAAATATGTATGGTAGTTAACGGCGAGAGACATATATATTTTTTATCCTGATTGAATGAATTACACATGTAATGTTGGTAAATTTAAAAGAAAATTTTGCCAAAGTCAAAGTTGCATTTTTCAACAAAAAGAAAAATGTAGAACATCACCAAACTAACTGAGATCTGTTGAAATTAGTGTTCCCACTCTGATATACAGGACTGTTCACTGTCTGAATCCAAGAGTTATCCAGCATAAAAAGAAATGCCTTCTGAAAACTATCTCCCAGCTGCCTCACCCAGTGCAAATATCAGTCTAACATTCTGGTGATTCATAAATGCCTGAGAGGCATTCATTTGTGGGCAGGAGGGGATAGGTGCGTATTTTGATGTGGGTGTTCCTTTCATGTGCTTTTCTTTGTAGCCCCCTTTTTTGACAAATAATCTCCTAATTTTCTCCTCTGTGTTGATTCCTTTTTGACCTCTTTTCCTTATAGCATTATTAATCTGTCTATCAGGTTTACAATGAAGCATTGCATTGTTCTCCATCCTTAATAATGTCTTTTTAGAAGATTTTTATTAAATAAGATGAAAGGGAACCCACGAGTGAAATGTTGGTCTGGAATTTATTGACCTGGAATGTCACAGCAGTATTAACCATGCAATGTTAACACTGCTTGGCATGCGTCTGTCAGGAGGCCCACACCCCCTTCTGTCGTCCACATCTAATGATCAGAGGGTTGGAAATTGCTCTGTGCTTTGGCTGCTAAATCAGTTCCAGGAGACTGGGATTGGCTAGACCTGGAGACATGTGGGGATGCAGGCATTTCAAACATCCAGTTGATCTTTTGTCTTGTGACCAAAAGCATTTTTTCGGATATGGATTTGAATGTTTTTTCTTTGCGTTAAAGCATCCAGAGATCATACAGACTACAACATGGAAGTGCCGGTATCACAGAACAGCCAAAGCTTGGTTATACACAGTAAAACCTGTTTTGCTAGTTTCATTAAACTACATAGGTGTCAGCTGCACCTGCAGCTCTATTTCCCAGCCAGCCACAGTAGTGCAGTGGGTCCTTACTCTCTATACTATGCACGTTTTAACTCCTTAAACTATATATGTGCAACAGCTCTGATTGTCACTTAAAATACCTTTGATCCAAGCAGTTTATTTGACTGCCTCTTTCGTCAATATATGTTTAAGAAGGTTGCTGGTTGCTAAACTGAAAAGCAGTAAAACATTCAGCAAAGAGTTACTTGTTTAAACTTGGTACTGACCTCCAGGCACACAATATTTCTAATGAACCATTGAGTGTGAGGTTGAGCAATTGCACAGGATGTCGCCGTTTTAAAGTTGGTGTGAACAAACTCTTGCTTATGTTTTTTTCTTGAAATGTGGTTTGGCTCATTCGCTACTCCCTGCAACAACTGAATCAAGTGGGAGAGCTGTTAAGATTTATTTCTCTTTAGATCAAAATATACAGGTTAGATTTTCAGAATTCTTGTTTAGGTAGAATTGTTTAGAAGAAGACAAACCTCTTGCTAATTCTTTGTTTATCAAAAGGTTAAGCTTTTATGTTAACCTGCGGGTAATTCACTCTGATTTTCCGACATTTTACTCAACATATCTGCCCAAGCAGAGATAGCGTGAATGCAAGCTCATCAAATTCCTCACATTGTGGGGGATAGTCTATGCTTCACAGGGGAGGGGGAGTGTTTATTTGAGACAGGTTGAGGAAAAATACTTTATCAGTGTGAAAATGCAAGACTGTTGAAACAGAGGTGTACATGAAATTCTAACTGGAACGGGGAATATGATGAGGAGATCTGAGTTAAGGGGGGTGTTGCTGCACACATGATACCACAAAGGTGTGAGGCTATAAATAGCCAGTAAACACAGGAGTGGGTGTCTAAAACCCTGAAACCTGACGTGCTCTACTCTCCACCTGTGAAAATAGGATCTCATGCAGTGTTTCCCATTAATTATCTAGTCTGTGTTGGTGGCCCACCACAGGCTAATTTGTCCTGCCACAGTTTCATAGTAAACCAAAAATATTTTACACCATGAGTGTATGTATGCACAAAACAAATATCTGTGGGGATCAGTCAGTCCAGACAATATTAATGTATGAGCGTGATGGTACTCCTCCATAGACGCACACAATTTTAAATCAACAATTGGGCTGCATGTAACGCTGATTTTTTAAATGGATTAATCTAATAATCAATCGATTATTCTAAAGATGATTTTTCTTTATTTCTTAAGTAAAAATTAATTGAACTAAAATTAATATTCAAAATTCTCTTATTAGCATTTAAATGTTTTATTCAACCATCTCCTCTTAGAAACAAATAATATTTAAATACTTGACTTAAAACTTAAAATGGTTATGACATGGATCTATTTAATCACTGGAGTACAGTGTAGTGCAGTTAAGATAATCACTGGCAAATATATTTGTGTGTGCGGTGCAAGGAAAATAACTGAAACTATTTACAGACGGTAGGGACACTTTTCTCACTTATACATGGCCGTTAAAGTAATTGGAATATATTTAACGGCTGAATAACAACGTTTGATGATGCATAGTGTAACATTGTGTTACTACGTTACTATGTACAGCAGTGGTGCAGAAATTACTTTTAACGTGGTATTGTTGCTAAACTGTGGGCACAGTTTAAACGGAGGGTACGGATTGATAAACCGTGGGGTCATTTCACTAACTTGGTTGTACGACGTTCCGTGTGTTGTTAATCCTCGCTCTATGAGGGCTCAAGTTATGCAAATCAATGTATTTTCTTAATTGATATGTCTACGAGTCGCCCCAGCCCTAATAAAATATGATCATCTACTCTCTCAGTCAAGGTTAAGCTACAACTCCGGACTAATGCAAGATGGAAAACAATGGATTGACACTGACCATTGACTAGAGACTGTAGGCTTATGTTTACATAGTATAGCCAAAGCCACTGCATAGCAACCAATGACCAGGCAGCAAAGCCAAAGCTCAGTGTACAGCTGTACATCTAGTAATGGTTGTCAAAAGCCCATTCTCCATGTCCAACTGTAATGAATGACAGTATTAATTTCAGAGTAACTTTACTAAAAAGGTGATTTGTTGATACATGGCTTTATCCGTGGTATAGTTTTAGTAACATTGTTTTTTTTTAATTTTTGCACTGGGGTTTTCAACATTTACACTATATTTTTCAGCAGTTCTCCTTGTCAGTGTCAAAATGAAAGTAGGGACTACTTGATTTCAGTTCCTCTCTCCACCTTTCTCTTTGTGTAGAATGAACCCGCAGAACGGGGAGGCTTGGCTGGCTCTCCCACAGTGCAATACCCAACAGAAGAGGAGTTCTCATGGCCGAGACCTAAAACCGTGCTTTTGCGTCGAACTTCCCAAGGGTTCGGGTTCACCCTACGCCACTTCATCGTGTACCCACCTGAGTCAACCATGCACTGTTTTCCGGTAAGTTATTAAATTTGTCAGTACCTTTCCAGAGTTTCATGCGTTTGAGTATTATTTATCACATATGATTTCACGGAGTCAACAAAAAACCCAACCCCGATCCCAAATCTTTTACCATGAGCAACAAAGTCACTTGAGTATTTCTGTGTTTTTACAGGAGGACGATCATGGCCGCAGAGGTAAGCAGAAAACTTGACTGTTCCTCGTCATGCATGCCCTTCAGCACTGCTGAGTCAGAGCAGTGCCTCTGACTTCGAATGACTCTTAATCCATCCACTCTTTGGCTCTTTTTGCTTCCTTATGTGATGAGAACAATGTAGCTCCTGTGTGTCTCTGACCTTTGTGGTGGCATGAAAGGTTTGGTCAGCACCACCTGTTTCTGTCCTGCACTGATCCACCTCTTTATATTGTTTCACTTTGTTGTTCTTGCTGCTTTTCTCCCCCACCATAGAAAAGGCTGTCAGAAAGAGATGGCCTCAATTTTACTGCGTTGTGTGTGTTTGACCCTATTTCCCCCTGTTATTCTGATGCCATTCCTTTTTCTCTCCTAATAAGGGAGAAAACCTCACATAAAATCCCTGGCAGAAATTAATGTTGATTTGTTTACATAAAGAG
The DNA here is from genome assembly GCA_037974645.1 of Hollardia meadi. Taxonomy (NCBI): domain Eukaryota; kingdom Metazoa; phylum Chordata; class Actinopteri; order Tetraodontiformes; family Triacanthodidae; genus Hollardia; species Hollardia meadi. The sequence continues at coordinate 21,038 of JBBPCS010003350.1, forward strand.
TCGCGTACCTTAAATGCCTTGTGCCATATAACTTTAAGATATTTACCAAACCTTTATGGTCCATTCACTATATTTAAAACAAATGTTTTGATTGTTACTCATCAGAATCAGAATCAGCTTTATTGGCCAAGTATGTGTGCACATACAAGGAATTTGACTCCGGTTTTACATTGCTCTCTCAAAGTACTTAAGGACATACAGTTGGACACAGAGTGGGCTGAACAATAAGTTCCTTTTGTCCTTTTCACAAGACCACAAGCAAAGGTGGCAGTCGTGTTTCACGCACTTTGAAAAGGGACCCTTAAAATACTTGAAAGTTTGTTTTTTATTTGTTTGATGACTCTGCTTTTGCTGAGTCATGACTTAAGCAATTTACACCTAGAGGACATATGATGGTGATATGTTTTGATTAGTGTCTGTGATGTTTAAGTTTAACCAGTGTCACCTCTTATGCCGAAAGCCATTACAATTCTATTCTTTGAATTTTATTTAGCAAAACTTTGTGATTTGGAAGTCTCAATTGAATTCCCAATACTGTCTGGTTGCCAAGAAGGAAACCTTACACTTTAAATCTTGCTTGAGACTCTTCATGAATGATGTGGACAAAAATGCCCTATACTGTACTTATTGGGGCTTCTCCAACTAGAATATAATTCATTCAGATTTTCCTGACAAGAATTCTCTTTGATTGAGTTAGTGTGATTACTTTGAGGTGATATCCCAGTAGCTTGTTTGTGGGCTCAACTCTTTGTTTAGTCTGTTGCCATTTATTGACCATGGGGAGGTTCCTGTCACTGGAATTTGTCCGGGTGGACTTCAGTAATTTTTATTTGACATTTATTTTCATAGAAGATTGTACAGGAAAGCAAGACTGTAATTCATCATACACATGTTGAAGAAGTGAGTAATTATTTCCACGTCTTTGTTTTCATTACACATGGGAAAAGTCATGTACATTTGTGGAATGAGGATGAGTCATGGCAACAAATTCAAGTATCACAGTTAGAGCTCGACCGATTTTTTTTTTTGGCCTGCAATATGAGTGATGGTTAAGATTGGCGGACATTACATTGGACCTGTAGCTGTCACTGTGCTCCTGCTTTAACCACGGACCAAAAGTAGTTTTAATTTAGTAACATTCTAGTTTATTATTAACGATAAGAGTAGCCAACTTTATACTGGTGGCAGCAGCACTGTGGACTACTTTTTGCAGAGTTTTGAGTTTTGCCAGAGAATAACGAGCTTACTGCCTGTGCGACCACGGTGCCTTTTTTCTCTTTCCTCACTGTGGACTGCTCCAGTAAAATGGACTCTTGTATGACATTAATTATCAAGATACTACAAAGGACAACATATGGGAGTAACAGAGAGTGGCACAGTGGACATAATTTTTTTCTGTTTCATGTTTGAGTGCTGCTTGTGAACTTGGTCTCCTTGGGACGATCAGATGGTTGACATATTACTCTGGATACTAAAACCTCAAAGTGGAATTTTTTCTACCTTGCCAAAACCAAGACTGTTAAGTTGCTTATGCCCATTATGAACTTTCAGTGCAGTCTTTAAGTGCTGTGCCTCTGCCAGTTTTAAAGGTGGTTACTGTAACGATGAAATTTATATTTAATGTAACCAGTGTTATCTCATGTACACATTATCTTGACTTTGTGTATGGAGCCTCCATGCGGAACGGTGATGTATGCCCCCTTTGTGACTGCCAGAGGCTGTGCAGCCATCGACAGCTATCGGAGCCAAGTTTCGCCGATAACAATAATTTATAAAATGCCATATGGGCACTGATAAATCGGTCGACCTCTTATCACACTATGTTTTACCTAATACCACAGTGTGCATTGACATCTTTTTAATGTAGGATTATTGGTGATTTTGAGAAGACATTTTCACATTAAAATTGATAAAGGAAAACCATTAGTAAGGTAATATGGTGGTCTGACAGGTAGAGGCATTCATAATTGATGATTCACACACAACACAACACTCAGTCAAGCTCCAATATTTATTTCACATGACTGTAAAGTATCCCTTTAAGCAGTATTACAGTAACCAGAATCCAAGAAGAGTTCTTGTGTCATATCACATCATTTATGTCTTAACATTCTATCACCCAGCTGTAGATGTGGGTTGATTTATGGTCATGTAGGCTGTTGTACTGTATAGTATGACTTGGAGACACCACTCATTAGAAAGCCGACATCAGAGTTGCATGGTCATCTGCATGTCACACACACATATGCAGCAAGGCACAGACGGGCTGCTAAAAATCACAAAATAGCTTTATATCCTAATGAGGATTCCTCTAAATCGTAAACGGGTTAACACTTTACAGCCTGTGTCCATAACTGTGTGATGAAATTATATTGTGGTATATCTGTTCCAATTTTGAACTGTTTATGTGACTCCCATTGTGATTTCTGTAACAACAGGAGTATTCGGGAAAGAGATCTTGCACACAAGCCTGATATTTCACCCAAATACTAAAACATTGTAAAAGACCTTTAGTCTGGAGCTTTGCTGCTTTGGTCTGAGTAAGCCAGAGAATATTAAAGAACCCTGGCAGTTGCGTAATGCTGGACAGAGGATTGTAGGCAGCAAGCAAGAATTGAAGAAGGGAAAAAAAAAAGAGATAGTCAAGACCAACCAAAGAAATACAAATGCTGGCTAGCAATAGGCAGATCAAAAGAAAGGAGGAGAGAGCCACACCCACACTTGCATCTCTAATGCAGTCTTTTTATATTCATAAATTGATTTTTGTTGCACATTGCCCTCTTCAGAATAAAAATACACCATCTATAGGATTTATTTAGTCTACAGGACAACTTGGATTTTTCTTCAATGCATTGGAAGTCAGTATATATGAGTAGTCTATCTGCCTAACTTTAGTTAGCATCTACATGCTTCGTACTATGAAAAAGCACAAAGGTACCTTTAATATACTTCCGGGAAATTTTTACAAGATTGAGGACTTAAAATTTTTTTTTAAAGTTTAAAAGTTAAAGTGGCATACATAGTCAGACATAGAAAAAAGCCATTCTTTTGGAGTTGTTAATGGGCAAGACATTCCTATTATGTTCAATATTAGACTTTTGTGGTTGGAAAACTCTTCTATCCAACAAACAACTTTAAACAGCTTTATTTGAATTTCGTCGAGGGAACAAAATTTAGGGGCACGTTCTTACCCCCATACCATTGCTAGTTTCCATTTAAATAGCAATGTTCAATTCAATTCAATTCAAGAAAGTTTATTTGTCCCCAGGGGGCAATTAAAAGGCACACAGAGTAGCTGTACAAGAATAAGGATAATGGGGACACAAACAAAGCAAGCTAACTGTACAGATTAAGATGATGACAGCAAAAAACAGCATCAGTGCAAATGTTACTGCAAATAAACAAACAAGAGCAGCATCTTGAAACATGAGCAGCATCAGTTTAAATACTTTTTTTTTAAAAAGTGAAGATAGATTTATGTGTGTATGTATGTAAACAGGTATGAAATGAGAAAAGATAATTATTTGTAACAATTTAAATGTTTAGGGTGGCTCATGTATGGGCTTATGAACAGTATGAACTCTGTTGTGGAGATAATGATACAATTCTATAGTACACCACCAGAGGGAGCATGTTTGGCTGCTGTAGATACTGTTTATAGGACTCCTGTTGCAATATTACATAATGCGAGTCAATCTACACGAGTAATCTTGTGTTTGGAAGAGAGAAAATTGGAGGCACAATGTGTGTGTGTTTGTGGGTTTTTTTTAAAGGTCTGCAGATTAACCTAATATTAAGCCACCTGCTTGCTTGTGTCCCCTTTTCTTATTCCTGAAACACAAAACATTTGAAAATAATGGTAATATTGTGTCTTTCATAGGGCATGTTTCTCATTACTGTATTTTTCAGTTGACGCAAAGAATGTTTAAACTCTTACAGTGATCATGTCAAGAATTTTAAGCAACTTGTTGTACTTCTTTTTTTTTTTTAAACTATCACACTTGTTTTCATGCTGGCCTTCCCAGCCAGTGTGCTGACTCACTACCAGAATGTTAACTACTGGGGAAGGATTTTAGCCACTCTTTGACTGTGCCCAGAGCTATTTCTCAGTTTATAAGGAAAGACTGGGAGTTGTGCAGCTGAGCCCACTGTCACTCTACCTTCTCTCAGTCTCTCTTTCTCGCACCCCTCTCCCTCTTTCTTTTCTTTCCTTCTTTTTTTCTGCAGCTATGCAGCTGCTAGGAGACAGGAGCAGCATGAGCAAACAGGTTTTCTCTCTTTAGCTGCTTTTATCCACCTCCCTAAAAGCACATCATTTCCCCCATTGAGATTTTTCTTTTTTCTGAACCAATTAATGATCATATCTATTCAAAACGGGTGTAATGTGGGCCAGCACTGGCCAAACCAGTCATAATGTTGATTCACATGCCTCCAAATCTTGTGACAAACCTCCAGGTTTTTCTCTCATTCTCAAACATAACCATTCTCTCTTCTCAACTAAATGTCATGAAAAAATGTACTGCTCGGTCTGGTACTCATTCATAGGGTTTGTAGATTTCACATTTCAGATTCAGCCTTGGAGCAAGTGTGAATGAGATGTAAATAACCTTAGGTTTAAATTTTCTTGATTCATTTGTAGTAAAAAAAACAAACTGATTTTGGTAGACATTTTATAAAACATCTTTTCAAAAGCAGGTAAATCAAACTGATTAACTTTACATTTAATATGCTTTTATGTGTTTGAATTGTGTACTTGTTGTGTAACATATACTGACCTGTTTCTTTTCTTTAGGGAGACCGCGGAATAGGCTAGAACCGATGGACACCATCTTTGTGAAGCAAGTGAAGGAAGGTGGCCCCGCCCACGGAGCTGGGCTTTGCACAGGTAATAATCAATCAACCATTAAACAATTACTCCCCTTCAGTAACTAAACATATGAGAGATTGAGTCAGGGCTGTAAGAATTCGGAAGTCCCGATTCCTACATCCCAGGCATAATGCTGTAAATTATGTCATACAGAGCAGAAAACTTCCTCTAAGCCAGTGCACTGATGTTTTGCAAGCAAAAGGAAAAAAAAACTGCAAGTGGTGCAGTTTTCAGTAGTGGCCAGGCCATGTAGTTTTTAGGAATGTACTCCTGTTATGCTCCTTCAGTAGGTATATATCCCAGTGATTTTTATGTTTATGTGGAGACGGGAATCTTCAGCACAGTTATTGTAAACTTCAACATCAGGTGACTCATGCTTTTCTAAAACAAAAAGTTTACAGTCTTTGTACACCTCTCTTACTAACATCATGATCACTTCTTTTAACACCTATCAGGTGATCGACTAGTGAAGGTGAATGGAGCAAGCATCATCGGGAAAGCCTATTGTGAGGTTATATCCCTGATCCAAGACAGGTGGGGTTTAATATAAACTAATCATTCTGGCTAGTAGGCATATTTTCCCTGTTTTAAATCCATTTTTTTGCTCCAACAGTGGTGATTTTCTTGAACTTTGCGTGATGCCAAAAGATGAGGATATACTGCAACTGGTAAGTTTTTCAATCCTATTTTTTCTAAACAGGATTAACTTTATATGTTACCTCCTTTTTAAAAACAAAAAAACACTCTTTTGAATGTGATTTTAAAATGGAAATTTCTCCTATTTCTCCAGTCCCACAAGAATTTCCATTATGTCTGATCTCACAGAGCAGCTCTAGTTTAAAGTGTTGATGTTGAGACAGTAGTCATGAGATGTACTGTAGGCAGCCCGCCTATCCCATCAGAGCTCTCTATCTAGGCCTCCTAATCAGGCCAAAGCGGCATTTCTGTCCTCAACCTACTGGTGATGCAACTGCAGAAATGGCCTAATTGGATTGGTTGCGCAAGTATTATCTAAAGTACATATACCAACATATTTTATTTTCATTGACACATCTATCTGTATAGATTATATGTTTTGACTTGCAACAGACAAAAAGGTAAGGGTGTATATCGCTAAAGAGTTGTCTTCAAACACAGGTCTAATGGAATAGGACCTACATTAAACTGCTTTGGCTCACATGTTGAACTACATGTGACGGCCTCAATGATTTGTTGCCTGTGACAGATAAACAGATAAATAATTCCTAAGAACAAACTCAAGAACCAACAAAATTGTTACTTATGTTTGTCATCATCAGATGACTATGTTGTGACCAGCTCTTTCCATTATGACTGTGGTATCTATGAGATCTTTCAAGGAAGAAGTTAGCTAATAGAGTTGCTGGTTGTAAAACATCACTGTAGGTGGTTTAAGAGGAGTGGCAATGACGCTTAACTTCCATGACAGTTTAAAAGATGCACATTAAGTACGCAACATTAAATTGTTAAACTAAAGACTATAGAATTAATCAGAAAAATATATTTTAATAACATATAACAATAACATTTAATAACATTAAAAATTTTTCCCTTTTTTCAGTGAAAGCTAATTGTCAAGTCTGTCTAAATTTGTGTTTAACCCATTGCCTGAGCTCCTCAGTAGAGCTATGAAAAAGTCAAATAAAGTTGAGTCTTATTACATTTAATTTAAATTATTGGATGGTGGGAACAATTAACATACTATCTGCATATTTTCAGCAGTCAAGGTTTAAAAGTCAGGGCAGAGATTCTTGTGTGGTCCTCACACAAATTAAGTGTTTTTGGTTTGGCTACTCTTACTTTTTAGTCAATAAATTATTAGTGTGGTGGAGGCATAAGCAGGTTTTTTGTTTAAAAAAAAAAAGGTTGTTAAATATAAGCACTGTATCAAGTGAATATCCAGCTACAATTCAATTAGGCTTCATATAAAGTCTTTGAATCTCTCAATATTAACCTTGCTCTGCCAAACATGTGAAAAATGCAGTTTGCATGTTTCCAAATACTATTTCCAGTGCAGAGATAAGCCCCTCATACCTTGGAGTAATCTCCTCATTAACCTTTTATGCATGCATGCTGCAGGCAGCTACTTGCAGCTACTGTGCATCTGCACATTCAGGGCAAAGCAAAGGTGCACTCTTCTGTTCCATATCTATAGCAAGTCACATTAAGTGCTTGTCAGGATGCTCATGAATCTTTTCCCAAGGGCTTATTGTTATTTGATAGTCTGTTTATGAAGTCTATATTAAAAGAGCTTGGCTGTTTGCATTACCTGAAATTTTAACTTTATAATTAACTTTATAGGTAAATCAATGAATCATTTCAGAATATGGCATCCAGAATTACAAATCTATATATATATATATAACAAACATAAATCTCTTTAAACACACACCCTCCCAAAAATATTCAAGCAGTCATTTATGAAAAACATTGAAATCGTGTCAGTGCGTTTCTTTATTTTTTCATATTCTATCATGAGTCATTGAAAATTAAACTTGTAATGTCACAAAAAACCTTCTTCTTTATTATCAGTTAATTTTCTCTTTTCTTATAACCAGTGGACCATTACTCCGTCCCTCTCTTGCCATTTTTTTCCTCTCCGCCCATTTAAACAGTCCACTGTATCTTACACGTGTCTTGAGATAACATTGGCCACAGATTACACAGTAAATGGCCAGCAGCGACAAAAAATATCTATTAATGTGGGCAGGCAAACTGAAGACTGGTATCCACAAGAACAAGAAGATTATCAGAGATGCTTGCAGGATGACATTACACTGTAGGAGGCAGCACACGCTGACTGCTAGGAGACGGGCAGCAGTTGCTTAGCAAAGAGACGGAGAGAGGAGCAGAGTACGTTCAGGGAGCAGAAAAAAAGGGAGGGAACTGTATGCCAGGAAAGCAGAGAAAATTCTGAGCAGGGAAAAAAAGAGGAAATGGTGTAAATGATGAGCTGAAAACAATAGATAAAATCAGCTGACTGCCCTGTGTTTTAAACAGGTTGATGCTAAGGGAAAAAGGAGAAAGGAGTGGGAGGGGTAGCTGTACCATCAGAGCTGAATGTATAATCAGCAGCTGCTGCTTCTGTCATGTGAGCAATAGCAGAGGGAGGGAGAGAGAGACACACAGACTGGAGGCACCTTGTTCAGTTAGCGTAATATTCTGGCTGAAGATGGATAGAACCATGGAGACTTAACAGCAGCATAAGAGGCGAGCTTCTGCTCCTGCCACCTCACACAGGAGAGACTGGCACAGCCAGATCGTAACATGGCAACCCCTGCTACATCTCTGCTTCTTCGTCCCTCTATATTGCTGCTGCAGCTTTAGTATATTTTTAGCATGTCAAGCCCAGACATGACTGTTCTTTTTTACAATGTGTGCATTTTACTCTGCTGGCATCTCTTTCTCTACCACCCTGTTTCCCTTGATCTCTACTCGTTTTCACATGCTGTAATGGCAGCCTTTTTCTCTGGAAACTGCTAATCAGGTAAGCAAACAGCCAACTGGGTAGCCACTTGATGTTGACATGTTGTGCTTGCCATCTCATTTTGCATATGTCATGCATGTCTGCATTGTCATTAGAGGATGGTTTCTTGAGGATTACATTATTGCTATTTAGTTGTTGTGGTTGACAGTTTAACGGTCAGCTCTGTGTTGTTGATTAAAATGTGTAGACTGTAGAAATGGCTGATGGACTGTGCCTGCAGTACCTGTTAGATTAAGCACTCAAATTGGCATCCAGCTGGCATCTCAGTAAAGCCTCGCCCCGTCTTCATCCTCCCTGTCAGATGTCATTAGTGTGATAAAGGCCAGTGACCTCTGAACTCTCCTGCTCATACTTACAAAGGGAGGAGCAGAGCCTGGCAATGATTGCAGTGGCACACACACGGCTTTATGTAAGAATGTAATTTGACACCAGGTAGTAGGATCAAAGTCCACATACCTTCACACGTATTTAACTTGTTATATGTGCTGTATGTTGCGAGTAAAGCAGATAAATGTAGTCAGGCTTACAAGCCCATAGCAACCTCTAGCTTTAATTTTGTTGAAAATGATTTTATTAGTATCGACAGTGAAATAGTAGCTTCCAAACCTTCGCCTATAATCAGGCAGGCTAAATATAGCTCTTTTTCTATGAGGGATGGGCAACCTCATGTCTGTCCGAGGTTACAGTCTGTCAGTCTGAGGTGGGAAAATGAAGGTACTGGTTACCTGTCAATGTCTGTGAATCTTTACTTTACATGTTTATGTTATTATGTTTGTTCAGATATATTAAGTGTTTGCTACTTCTCTAACGTGTCTGTTGATTTTTACACAATCTTGGCTGAAAATGTCACAGTACAGGCTAAACATTGAGTTCAGCCCAAATAAAAGCACTCCACATTCATCTTATGGTGTTTGCAGTTATAGTAGATGCTCATTTTTTCCATTGAAGGAAGCGTTTTTTCTTTCACATTGAGTACTTTCAGTAGCAACAAACAATTGTGGAGAGAACAGCGGCAATAATGGAGAAAGACTGTTGTACCATTCAAAATCTTGTTTAAAGCACCATCATAAGTCTCTGTTAGTGAAAAATATTTTCAAATTTGGCTTATATACTTTACTATCATCAGTCATGGAACAGTGAACATTACCATGAGAACTCTAAATAAGGAGCAGATGAAGACCACTGACACCCCTGAACCGCTAACGCCTCCGCTCACTCATACTGCAGCATGCACTGCCCACACGCATGCATCCGGTAGCATTTGTAATATGCTTGACTTCTCTGTAAGCATCTAGTAGCACACTGTTGAATATTACACACACTTGGAAATGCAGCTACTATTTGTGTTGTAACACTGCTTTGTTGCTCTGTCTCTAGGCCTACTCTCAGGATGCCTACCTCCGTGGCCGCAGCGGCTACAGTGGAAATGCCCGTCACATTCCTGATCCACCCCCAGTATGCTACCCCAGAGTAGACTGTAAGCCCACGGGCATGGCCCAGGCGACAGACTCAGCAGAACAGGTCAGCCGAGGGCCAACTGCACCCCCTGACCATGGGTACCGCAAGGAGATCACTGTGCCCCCATCTCCTCCTCCTAAATCATATCCAAAAAGCCAAATGGCAGTGTGCATGCGTAATGACAGCGTGAGGACTGTGGTGGTTCCCCCTGATACAGCCCATATGGGGCGCATGGGTCCAGCACATAGGATAGATTACATGGACCCTGTCTTTGTCAGGGGGAGGCCTGCGTCACTGGCTCAGTATCCTCACCCTCGCAAGGCTGATGTCTATCCCAGTGGCCCAGGAATGCTTTCATATGGGGGTCAGGCACCTCACTACCCAGCCAACCATCAAAACATTGATTGGCGCACTTACCAGACATACAGGGAGTACATTGACAACAAAGGAATCCATTCCCATGGTAGTCGGACTATCCAGGAGAGGCTGGACAACTTGCGCACTACCAGTCAGACCGCCTTTGGCGCTACTCATCACATTCCCCGGGGAGACTGGGGACCTAAGGGGATACGACGGAGGAGTACCTCCCATGAGCGGTCATACCAAGGACCTCCACCCCATTTTCAGATTGCCCCACGCAGTGCTTCGCAGGACCGCATGAGTGGTGCAGAGAGAATGAGCCAAACCAGGAACTGGCCCCCTCGAAGCGTATCTCAAGATGGCCTAATACACAAAGCCCGGTCACACTCTACAGACTATGTTGACCCTGCAGAGCTGGCTCGGCCCAATGAGAGGAGAGCAGGATATGCAAGGGCAGACCAAGGTACGAGGCCCAGCAGACAGTCTGTCCCCAGACACGCCATGCTCTACAGGCCTTCTGTTGGATACAGCGGTGGCATGAGGGGGCCACTCAACCCCTCTCTCTACTCTAAAGGACCAGATTCTCTTCAGACCCGCTCCTCGCCCATGCTCTCAGACAGACCTTCACATTTTGCAAAGAGCACAAGTACTGAACATTCTCTTGTTGACCAAAGGGTTGCAGTCAAAGGAAACCATGGAACCCATACTACCCAACAAAGCCTGAGCAGGATGTGGGCTGAAACCATGCAGGCTGTTGAGGCATGCAGAGATGCAGCATTGGTAGGACAAAGGTCTTCTTCGTGCTCCACCCCGAAACAGATGCAACAGAGGCCTAGCATCCTCAAACCACATCATCCAGACTCCCAGAGTCAGGTCAATGGACGAAGCCCGACGGAGACCGGGGTCGTTTTAAGAGAGAAGCCTCCCTCTGGAAAGAACCCCAGCCCTCTGCGGCACCCCTCCTACATCCTGGCTGTAACTGACGATGGATCAGATTCCACAGGAGATGTGACGGCATGCTGGCTTCCCAACGATGCACGTCGAGAGATGCACATACGCCGCCTTGGTGAACAACGTCACACCTCCTGCTCCAGCAATTTGGATGAGTCTCTGGACTCCATTCCATTTATCGGTAAGAGAATAATCAATTTTAAGTCTTGCCACCGCACATGTCATGGCAACGACAGCAGGCAGTAGTAACATGAGGCAGACGGGCTGATACTGTAACTAGTTGAAGGGCTTCCTCCATAGATGCTAATAGAAATCAGTTCAAAATAGATGAATGTAAAGCTGACTGTGGATCGTGTAGAGCTCTATAGTTTCATTGTTGATCTGATTCAGCATATTACTGGTCTGTATATATAAAGTGCTTGGGAGATGTTAAATGATAAATTAATCCTTCTGGGAAGATGTTATTAATCCGGTTTTGTGGCATTCCAAGAGGTTTTGTGGGATATTCGGCTTAACTGGGGCGCAGAGAAGGATGGCTTAAGCCTTTTGGAATATATTGATTCTCCTCTTAATACATTACTTTCTTGGATGGCCTCTCTTCAGGATTGATTGCATTATGGTTCAGCAGTCCCATAATGCTTTTTCTGGTGATTAAATAGGTGTAATCTCAAAAACAACTGTCTTACCATGCACATAAAAAGTGGTTGCAGTGTTCTGAATGGCAGTTTGCAAAAATGTTTTTAACTCATACTCTAGAGATGTTATCAGAATACTTTTCACTGGTTTTGGTAATGGCACCAAACACATTTCTAAATCTAGTCTTAAGTTTACAGTAAAGATTATCTCTGTATTGTTAGAACCTGTTATCAGTGCAGCAGTGACACAATATTCATAATTGATAGGATCTCACAGCATATTTCTTGGTGTGTCTTGATGAGAACATAGCTATAGTTATGTTGATTGAGGCAAGGCTAAGTATGCAAATGGAGGACCTTTTAGATTTTTTAAATGTTATTTGAAATATCAGTCCCTGACCCAAAAGAAAGTTAAGACGGTTTTGCTTTTACAATAAAGTCAGCATAATGTTGGCGGTTATAAGTTCAGATCTACTTATGTGTTGGAAGGACATAAAGGAAACATTTTGTACTCTGCAGGTAGCCTGCATGGAGGAACTAGGTCACAGGCAGCAACAGTACTGGAAGGTTTTAGTTTGACCCATGGGAGAAGAGTTAGTTTCTGAGTTAAATTTGGGTCTATTTCACTTGAAAGTGGTTCCTAATTCACAAATGTAAAAGGTAAATCCTCAGAGGCCTGTTCACTAGGGGTGGGTAAAAAAAATCAATTCAAATAAGAATCTAGATTCTTATCTTTCATGATTTATAATCGATTCAGAAATGTCAAACATCGATTTTCTAAATGTTGGTTTATAACATGATGTTGAAGGGACAAAAGGCGGAACTCGGCTGCAAGGGCAGTGCGTCACCCGGACAATCTACAGCGCCCACATGCTAGTTATCTTGTAATTCATCTTCAAAGGGCAGTTATGTTTTGTGAACCATTGCGAAACTAACGTGAAGTTTATTGTGAGTACGTTCTACGTTCTAACTTTAAACGAGTGGAGCAGCGATCCGCGGCAATAAACAAGACCGGCTGACCAACAGACACTGCAGCAGTAATCGAGTTAAACCAACTATGTGGTAAACTCAATGCTCAGTTTGTTTTACCTGAGAAAACAAATGACACAGCGGAGCACTCTACTCCTCATTTACTTATTCACATACAGGCATACATGCTTTCAAAGTAATTAATTCCTTAATTAACGTTAACTTTTTAAAAAGAAAATGCTGCGGATCATTTATGCTAATTGTCTGTTGTGTTTCATTTTGTATTTCAGTCAGAGGTGGAAGAAGTACTCATCTTGTACTTAAGTAAAAATAGCAATACCACAGTGAAGATATACTCTGATACAAGTAAACATACTATAGTATTAGGGCGCACTTAAAGTGTACTTAAAATACCAAAAATAAAAGTACTCATTATGCAGAATAGCATATTTTAGAATAATGTATATTATTATAATTAGTGAAGCATTAATGTGTCCATCACTTTAAAGTTGAAGTTGCTAAAGGTGGTTTACTTTATATAGTTTATCTGCTGGGTAGTTTGTGAATTGCGCTTGCGTGATCAAAGTTTTATCATAATCTATAATATAACATCATAATTTATTTGTTTATTATATTTTTAATTATTAAACTAGGTCTGCAAATTAACTGGTAGCCTAACTAAAGTCATCAAATAAATGTAGTGAATTAAAAAGTACAATATTTACCTCTGAATTGTAGAGGAGTAGAAGTATAAAGTAGCAGAAAATGGAAATACTCAAGTAAAGTACTTCAAGTACCTTAAAATATTATGTAAGTGCAGTACTTCAGTAAATATACTTGGTTACTTTCCACCACTGATTTCAGTGGACTAAGGTGAATGGTTTGCCATACGGTATATTGGAGCAAGTGACTGAAAATAGTGCCACCTTTTCATTCATTCAAGAATCCATTTTCAATCGAAAATTGATTTTCAATCGAGAATCGCTTTGAATTGAAAATTGATTCTGAATCCCCAAAAATCAGAGTTGAATCGTGAGATTCCAAAGAGTCACACCCCTGCTGTTCACTTCTGCTAATTTTACACCTGTAATAATTTACACGTAGTTGCCAGTTTATTAGGTACATCAGCTAAAAGTAATGAAGTCCAATACAACAGCACTTCATACACCTTCATTAAGTTTTATTTAATGTAACTGTAGGCTGTTTGTGGTGCAGTAATATTTTCTAGACCCCATTATATAGATATTACATTATATAGATAGGGGTGGGGTGGAGGAATTTTCTTCAGTTGTGAGCTAATGTAGCTGTTTCTGTTGAAAAGCTGAAGTTTGTCACAGTTCAGTTTTAATACTTAAGGTCATGTGACCCCCCACCCCCCCACCCCCAACTTCTGGATGTACAGTGATGTCACTACACTTGTGGTTTAGCAACAGTATTTCCACTGTTCCTTTAGTGGCCCATGTAATGTTGGTCGTTCAGGAGGCCTGACAGGCCAGGTGCAGACAAAGCAGGCAGTGACAGTGATGATGCCGCAACACCACCATTCTGGGACTGGTGCCCCGGCCCATGAGAACAGTGCCCTGATTGTATAAGCGGCTCGGCCTCCATCAATAGCCTGTTTGAAACCCCACTGGTCCAGGCCTGAGTCCAATCCATCTTTTTATTTAGTCTACAGGCAAGTCTTATATCTTTCATTTAATATCTTCTTTAGATGGAAATGGCTGTTTTTTCTACTATATTTTGCAGTGAAATTTGATTCTGGCCCTTGCTTGTTAATTCAAACTGATTTTTAGCATTTGATTTTGGATATACCTCTTGAATCCTCTTCTAGTAGCTGTGTGCGCAAGTCTTTTGGAGGAATATCAAATGTTGTCTATTTATCTGTTGTAGCTGTGTGTAGGACCAGAGAGTGAGCTTGTCTTCACTGCTTCATGATGCTGCTGGTGAATAGTTTGTGCCTCGGGCAGAACCCCTCAGGTGTTGCTGTAGCAAGCTGCTTGCTGTATGGTCAGGAGTGTGAGTGTTAAACCAGCAGCAGAAGAGTTGTTCTGATATTTGTGATGTATTTGTGTATTAAGTTCCCTGCATGTGTTTGATTTTGGGTTTGTTATGGGCTTGATGTATGTCGAGTTTAGTAGAAGAGATTGGTCATCTGTTATATGTTTGAGAGAGTAGTTAAAAAAGTTCTGCTCATAACATTATTAAGGAAAACTAACAGGCCTTTTTTGGGATATGATGACATCCTTTCTCCCGTGCCCCATTTCAAAGTTGGGTACAGGCTAGAAGTAGGACAGTTGCTTTTGAATTTAGCCCCAAAAGCCCTTCGGCTGCAGAGAGCAGCTTTGTACTCTGAGCTGTTTCAGGCTAGAAGTGCCGGGAGTGGGATATACTAAAGGACACATTCTATCAGAAAATCATTACAGAAGAAGATCTTTTCTGAGTCTCAGCTGTGGTGTGGCATGTTAGCCATGTGAATCACAAAATGACTTAAATTTTTCCTAGATTACAAATGATGAAGATTCAGCAGGCCTGCATTCTTTCAGTCAGAGATATAATGTGGAAATATAGAACAAAAGCTGTATTTTATCACTGTGCTCACTCTGAACATTGTTTTATTATCATAGATGAGCCAATCAGCCCCAGTGTGGACCGGGAAGCCGCGCCTATTCCACCCTCTGCTGTGGTATCTGTTGCACCATCCATAACTACGGGTCCCTCCAGCCCAGGTTCACCGTGCCCTCCCATTCGTCGTCAGCTGTCACATGATCAAGGTAAACGTTATCGGGTTGGATGAGTGATGGATACCAGTATGTGAGTCTGGGCTTGGTTCTGAGGAATTCTTTTGGGAAGGACAAAGTACACATCACTGAAATGTTACGTTTCAGTTTTTACATTAAATGACCTAAATGATCACACCCTTATTAAGGTTGTTATTGATTCATTGTCTTTCAGTCGACTAATCAACTAATGTTTTAGCTCTTGCCTCTGAAATTTTGGGTGGAGTACAGAGTTTGAATTTGAATTAATTTACTTTGGCACTCCACCTTCACATGGTCATTTAATACAGGTGAATCACCTTAACCCAGTGCATGGTGTTACTGTTTAAATCTTTTCACTGCTTTTTGTTTAGACCCAAGCCACACTAAGAGCTTAATGTTAACCCCCATTAACATTTATAGCTTTTGTTATACATACCAAATAACATAATATCATATTTTATATCACTGTATAGAGTCCCTGAGAAGTGCTTTGCTGGAGTCTGAATCAGCCAGCAAAACAGAGCGGTCCAAATCCTACGATGAGGGTCTGGAGAACTACCATGAGGAGGGCAGAGGGTGAGTGCATACCAGGATTAGGTCAATGCTCTAGTTTTTCCACATTTGTATTGAGTTGTGGATCAGTCTGATCCTGTCTCTGACTTAAAATATTCTTAATAAATGCTCTGTTTTTCTTCCACTTCTTTAGGAGATCTTCCAGTAAGCATATGCCCAGTCTCAGGGGCCTGAGAAAGGTGAGGAACTATAGAATTCCTCATAACATACTAGACTTATGTCGTTATGCAACTTTTTTTTCTCTTTGTACCCTGTTGTGTTACTTTCTATTATCTCACAGTGGCTCCATTTCACATGGTATTGACAATAATCTGGAATGACTGGATAGCAATTTATAAACGTGTAAATAGAAATCCTTCCAACAAGACTCCAACCCCGTTTTCACCTGGTATTAAAATCCGATCTGAGTGATCCGATCACAAGTGGACAGCTCTAAGTACAGGTGTGA